>JAHBCN010017351.1:0-18470 GCA_019359885.1 Listronotus oregonensis
TTTAAAATTTTAAATTTTTTAAAAACTATTTTTTATTGATGCGCTTGTTTCCATCTAGCATTAAAACAGACTTTTTAGGAAAGCACTCTACTGTAAAATTATTTTGTACTGTTTACGTAAAAGCAAAGTATGTTGCTTTTTTCTTACATAAAGCAAAGTTTATTGGTAACTATTTTACAATGTATTTTGTTTATTTAAGAGTTTAGTTAGTTCTGATTTTGTTTCTTGTTTGTTTATTACCAACCCTTTCTAAAACAATTAGTTGAATTGTAAAAAGTTAAATCATTTCTTTTATTTATAAACATTAAATTTTAAATTTAAATTAATTTGGATTCAAAAAAAAATAAAAAAAAAATGATGCAATATATACTTTTCTTAAACATCTTTACACGTCGCTAACTGAAGGTAATTAAAAAGCTGTCGTTTTTCGTGATTTAGCTAAAGCTTTTGACTGTGCAAGTAATTTTATTCTGTAAAAAACTTAAAATTTATGGATTTTGTTGTGTCTCTTTAAGTTGGTCGATACTTTTCAAAAAGATTACAAATTGAACGTTTAAGTGATATTAGAGCAGAAAGTAGTAATTTAAATTGAAGTGTTCCATAAGGCTTTATTCCTTAACCTTTTTTATTTTTTTATAACACATTATTTAGCTTTACTTAATATAACAGAAAAATTTACAGTGTTTACAGATAATACAACTATTTTATGAAATAAAAAAATACAAATTTTTTATATAATAAAACTTAAATTATGGTGTAACTTTAACTTGCTTATTAAATGTAACTGAAATTAATAATTTAACATTAAGATGTGCACACAATAACATAATTTTGAATAATAAAATTATTAAATCCTCTTCATTTACTGAATTTTTAGGAATTTATGTCGATGTAAACAGAATTTTAAAGAACATGTAAAAAAAAATGTAGCAAAATTGCATCTAATAATTTTGCTATTAAATACTCCCTCGTGAACTAAACTACTAAGTTGACGTTTTTTTTTAAGTGTGTATAAATCTCGTTAAAATAAGCAACTTTTTTAAATATTTTTTTTTAAAGACCTAAAAATAACAAAGCAACATAAATTTATTTGAAAGTGTGGCTAGTGCGGGCCTGAGGATAAATAGATAGTTTATTTCTTATTTCTGCTTATTTTTTGTGTCGTTTATCATGCTGTGAGTCATTGCCTTACCCGAACAAGGCGGGAAAAAATTTTAATTTTAAATGGCACAATCTAAAAACAATAAGTACGTAGAATTGTTCCTTATTAATTTATGGAAAGTGTCGTTAATCTGCAAACGTTGCTTCGAGGTTATACCCGTGACGGTTTCCTTTGCGGGCTTATTTTGGACCCAAGTACTCGGGTAATTGCAAGTCAGGTCGGTTTAAGTAAAACAAGTGTGGAAAACATTGCGGGAAAATCACGTTTAACGTGTTCAAGCACCACAGCCGAAAGACTTCTTGGGAGGTGACAACTTACTTAAGATAGGGCCGTATTCGCCACAATAAATGTAGTAAGTTTCTTATTTTTTAGTATTTTGAAAAAAGTTATTTAAAAAAGTTGTTTATTTTAATGAGTTCTATATACACTTAAAAAAAGCGTCAACTTATGAATCACCATGTATAAGAAGTTTTCCTTTTGAAATCTATTTATTTTGCTTTAATCAAATCGAATGTAACGGCATTTGTTTCTGGGAAAATTCTTATCACTTTTTTAGATGAAGCCTTTTTCTTGCAAAAAAAAGCAGTTTGATATATTTGTGAAGCTAAGTCCATAAACTCATGTAAACCATTATTTATATCAAAACAAATGTTTACACTTACTTTTATCTTTATTTTAAAAACGGTATATTAAGTATACAAAAAATATAGTTTGAATAATACTAGAAATTCTTCGCACAATACTCGACCAAACTCTCTAATTTATGACTCAAAAAAATGTGGGTGTCGGACTAGAATTGTCTTGTGTATTCCCCGAACACGAATCTAAAGTCAAGCTTGGGGGTCAAACAGTTAAAAATCGAATAAAACCCAAAAAACCGATACCGTACATTTACCGGCAGATACCTGCTACCACGGAATGTTTGAACTACTAGTGTATAGACTATATGAGATACAAAAAAAATCATAAAACAAGAAATAATCTTTTTAAATTGTCTATATAAAAAGTTATTTAAACATTTTTGATTAGATAAACGATAAAGAAGATACAAACGAAAATGTAATTTTGACAAAAAACTTGGGCCCCAAAATAAGGAAAAATATTTCTTTTTATTATTGTAATTTTTTTTTTTTTTTTATTATAAATCATTTATTATATTAAGTTAAATCCCAAATCATTTTGCAGATAAAATCCAAAAGTAAAAGAAAAAAATTTTTCCTGGTGTATACCTTAAACCTTAAATAAATCCTGAGAATTTAATTTTTTTATTATAACTTGAAAAATATTGCACTTAGACAAAAAGGTTAAAAAGCCCAAAATAAAGGTCTTGTAAAAATACATAGTTTGTATTGTATATAATTTCGTGTATCTTTTATAGTTTTTGAAATATAGACGTTTTAAATTTAAAAAAAAAATATATTAATATCTAATATTAAGCCTTTTCTCAATTTTTTGCTGTTTGACCTCTAATTTTGACTTTAGATTTGTGCTTAGCGAAAAAAGATACGCTAGAAAATCTTAGTCCGACACCCAGCACACACCACTTTTTTCTGTGGACCTGGGTTATTTACCTGCTAGTAAATTTGGGGAGTTTTCATAAATTCAAATTTTCTGTCAAAAACTTATTTTCAGAAAATTCCTATTACGTATTGTTTGTTTTTCCCGCATAACATTATATAATTTATTATTATTATTTGTTATTATCATATTTTCACTATATTCTGCTTTGTCCAGAAGATATATAATTTTATATGACAATAAAACAACATTACAAAGCAATAAAGTTTAACAATAATAAAATAAAATAAAACAATTTTTAAGTTATGCATGCTAAAAAGAAAATTAAATATATTCTGTGCATAAAAAATCAGGTAATTTTTTTAAATATTATTGTTTAACGATAAATTTTCTATTTATAAAATAGTTTAGCTGGTATATGTGTATTAAGCTAAATAGTGAAAATATATTTAAAGTTTTAGGTACTTATACATTCTTAAATTTAAAACATTGTAACCTTAAATTCCATTACATTTCTTTTCTAAACTTGTAATGGCAGCGTTATGTACGTACCTTCTTTAAGCCAATGTATTAAATCAAGTGCTAGTCGAAATACCGCTTCCAAGTTTGGAAACGATAAGAGTTCTCGCCTCATTAAGCAATATATAATTATATTCATGACATAAACACTTCCTTACTTCTAAAACGGTCTTATTTTGTGTAAATATGTACCAAAAGTATAGCTTTTGTTTAATATTTAAGCCGTCAAGAATTTATCATATATAAATAAATATATATATATATATATATATATATATATATATATATATATATATATATATATATATATATATATATATATATATATATATATATATATATATATATATATATATATATATATATATATATATATATATATATATATACGCATTTGGCGAAACCGGCCAGTGCCCGAAATTTATACCCACAACGCGATGTGGATTTTGCAGATTTTCCACATCGCGTTACGGATATATTTTAGATACCCAAAACGGTAATAATAAATACCCACAACCCGGAAATACATAACCTTACTTATTTTAATCGGTAGCAGTTGTCTATTTTGTTTATTTGTTGGTTCTTTGCCGAAGTTTTAAGTAAATTTTTGATAAAAATGGATGAACCAATCGAAAATCTTAATAAAGAATTAGAAGATGGTTTAAATAAACTTTATATAGAACCAAACATAAGCTCTACACTCCTTTTAGAAGTTGATTATTAGAAGATTATTAGTGAAGTTAAAGAAGCACAATAATTACGCAGATTGGAAAACCACTTTTATCAAATATGATCATCAAAAATGAAAATAGAGCTAATAAAATGGTGGACAACAATAAAGGCAATAATGATGAATATAGTGTGGCAGAAATTGAAGTTGAAAATAGCTTAAATTATCAGATAACACAAAGGGGTAAAAGAATTTTGAATCAAAAAGAGAAATCACATAAAATAATGAAAATTCAAACAACGAAAATGCTGTGTAAGTGAAATAAAAGATATGCTAGAAATTGGAACAAATTTTTTGATCCGAGTACCAGATGATGATAGAGGCCGACTAACTCCAAGAAATGTGTTAACCATTATTTCTGAAATTAATAATCATGGCTTGTATAAACTGAGTACTGAGAATGGGCCGCAATCATCGCAGTTCAGACAACAACACTTTGTCTTTCTGAATAGTTTTTAGTGTTTGACATGTAAATTTTAATTTGTTGTGTACACATATATGCTTTTATTTTAAATGGATTATCCTCCTATGGACATTGAGAAAGACCTAACAAGCCGAAACGTTTGTGAATAAATTAAAAAGGAAATGAAAACCCTTTTTATTTCGTAATTTAAAAAAAATAAACAAGAACCACTAAGCCCAAGAAAATATAAAAGAATATATTATGAATGGTTCGAGAAAAAACACTTTTATATATATATATATATATATATATATATATATATATATATATATATATATATATATATATATATATATATATATATATATATATATATATATATATATATATATATATATATATATATATATATATATATATATATATATATATATATATATATATATATATATACTGGCTACAGTGTGGGCAGGCTGCACTGGACAATAAATTTGAAATATATTTGGTATGAAATTCGGATCATATACAATATTTACTATTAAATATTCAATATCGTACTTTTTATCTTAAATTCTTATTATATCAATTATTATAATTTACGTGTTAAATCTCGTACTAAATAGAAGGGTACGTAGGATATTTTTTAGATTTTAATTAATTTGCTATTTTTACCTCTTAGTATTACATCAAAGAAACCTAACCAAAATTTTTTCGTTTTTTAACCCGAACAGTGAATTTCTGGTTTAAACACCTGTTTTTGGTCAATATTTATGAATTGTAAAAAAGCAGTTACTTCTAAGTTAAAACAAGATATTTTAAGTTAAATTATAAAATTTCTAACTCAATTGGTTGTAAACTTACTGCCATTACGTACTAAATATGCAAAAAACCTAATATACTAAATATAACCGACAACTTTTTTTTATATATAGAAATCTTGTACATTATTATGTTCATGATTAAAGATGACTCGCCTTATGAAACTTTCTCTTTAACATGCAGCAGTAACTTTTGGTTACGACAAGAGAGTTTGCAGGACCTGTTAAAATATAAAGGCTGTATATGGTAAATACACAATTTGTGGTAAACGTTTGTCATTCCGAAGGTAGGTTCGGGAACATTAAAAACTTTTATTACTTATATTTTGTTCGTGGATTTTTTTGTCACCGTGTTTAACAATCCATATAAAACTAAAATTGGAATAGAGTTAAAAAATATATTGGAATATCTTACACCGCTTTGATTTTTTACACACAGGATGCCCAAAAATAAAATATAAGTTGTCTTAATCTATCTATATACAAAGTTGCCCAATTTGGGGGCTAAAGAGTTTTAAAATTTATACATTTTTTTATGAGTCAATCAGTTTTTAATAAATTATGTTATTTTTAGTCACCTGTTTAAACCTGTAAACTAGAGCTTTCTGTGAAAGAAACCTAATTTTAAAATTAAAGGGTGTTTAAAAAAATTAACAAATAATTCATTCATATTTTTTTCTCCTGCTTCTCTAATTAAGCAGTTTCTTACAAAACCTAAGTTATGCAATGGACACACAGGATTTTTTTTTAATTCCTGCAAGCCTGTGTCAGTAATTTTAACCTACGATAATAAAGTTTTTATTAAAAGTTGGTTATGATGTAAGCACCCAACGGACAACAACAATTAACAACAATAATTAGCCAACTACGGTTTTATTAAATATTGGTAATGGCCACTATTTTCTTGTACACATGCGGTAATTCCATATAGAAAATTAAATGATACTCTTTGTGTGTAGCTAGATTCCAAAAAGTATAGACAATAATAAAAATTCTGAAATTTTAATCTTTTCCGCTCTTAATAGAAAAGTGTTTTGTTTTTATGGCACCCAATGAAACATAATTACAGGTGTGGTGATCTTACTGGCCACCTAAATACTGACGCACAGCAAACAAAGAATGTGACAGAGCACCATCGTGCAAAAACCATATTATGTCGTAGTATTTTAGCTAAACCCATTAGTTAAGTAGAAATAATTAAATAGTTTGATATAAATAATTTGGTACAGTTACTGAACCTATTACAAAATTATAAAAATAGTTACACCGGATCTTGTCAACAAAGCATCATCGGTAAATTCAATTTTTATTTTTTTTAGTATGGTACGGATGTAAAAGTTGTTTTTTTAATACCCTATATAAAACTGATTTGGGGACCGTTAATTACTGCTACAATTTTACTATCTAGTACTTACTATAAGGTTTTTTTAACTCCATTTGTTTCTTTATTTGTTTTCGCAGAACGCTGAGGCCTACAATCAAAAGTTTGTCGCTTTAAAAAACCACATTTTTAAGGACGTCCTATAATGTTCACAAAGGTTTGGTGATTTAGCACTATGCGGTAAGGAAACCTATTCCCGTAGACTCTAACACTCTTGCGGCCATTGCTTTCACAAAACGGAAAAATAACAACATATCTGCTTGCTTGGCATACGAAAAATCAAAATTTATGACAGTTATTAACTGGAAAAAATACGAAATTCTTAAAGCAGTTTAGTTTAACTGACATTAGAGTCATAATACTTTTTTATTTGTTAAATTAATCGTAGCTCACGTTTATTAAAAACGATTACTGGCTCAGGTTTGTAGGGATTTAAATTTTTTTGTGACTAAAGCGCTTGCCCAACTAAAATTTTGTTTAAGAATTTTTAAAGTTAAGTAGCTATCAAGAAATAAAAACTATCGTTATTGAATTGAGGTGTCCGTTACTTTGTGATAGTTCATTTTTAACTAGTAAATTAGAACACAGTTTTTACTTTGTTTACTATCACTATATTATATTTGTTTACTATCACTATAATATAGTGATAGTAAACAAAGTAAAAACTGTGTTCTCATTTACTAGTTAAAACTATCGTTATTACCCGGGGTCTAAAAATCTAAATAAATAATTTATTTTGAGCAGGTTTTTAGGTGATTTTTAAAATTAGGGTTTATTCGCTAAAGCATGTATTCCATTGATATAAACGCGTGGCTAAAAATAAATATAAATAATCAAAAAATTTTAAAGCCTTTCGACGTTCACTCTTAGCAAGTTTACATATGGATATGTTAATCCAAATCATCATATTTTTGGCCAAAGTCTGTGATTTTCCGTTATGCTTACCATTTTCGGACACCCTGTAGAATACGTTAAATTTGAATTAAATAGCATTTTAAAACAAAGACCTAAAAAGGCAATGTCTGCTAAAATAAAAAAGAAAGGGTATTTAATACTTTTCAAAGAATTTTCACTCTTTGTAAATAAAGAGAATTAAAAATCAAATGCTTGTTCCATTAAGGCATCGAATATTACGTTTATTTTTAACAAACTACAATTCTTCGTAAAAGTTCGAAGTCAAATACTCAGGAAAAATATAAGGACGTCCTTGCTGACTTTGCAAAAGGAGGTGATAAGGTCTTTAAGTGGAAATCCGCACAATGGAACTACGGTCTCATTTCCTTAAAGCGTCAACATAGCTTTTAGAGGTAAAATATATTCGACTTTCGGATGCGAGGCGATTCTAGGTAGATTTCTATGGTCGGATTTTTTGTGTCATTAAGTAGAGTTTTATATTTAAAAAAAATAATAATAAGCGCATATTTAAAACAATATATTTTAGTGTATAAAAACAAAAAGATTTACATTATAAATAAATAATTTTTTTTGCAATTTTATATGACTTAGCTTAAAAACCATACAGTGTGCAATACTAAGTTTTAGTTTATAATACTAAAAAAAAAAAAAAAATTAAATAAACTTTTCATTGACGTGCAAAAATTATCCTTAACTGAACTGACATAGAGAACTGCAAAGTTAGTTCTCTACACTTTAGGTCCTATGCGTATATTTATCTATTATGTCAAAGATTTAGAAACTAAATCAGCATCAGTTTTTTAAATTTCTTTCTTAACGCTACTCCACCTGAAACTGTTTTAAAAATGATTAAAAAAAATACCAATACAGTTGGCAATGACACAAATGTTTTATGAAAATGAAAATGGCAATGAAAAAATATTTTGACCGAACCAAATATAAACAATCTAAAAAAAAAAAAAAATGGTAATATACAGGATGTCCCAGAATATGTGGGCAATCTCTCAGACTCTAACAGAAAACCGAAAAATATTATGACAAGTTCCCATAAACTTTTTTCCTACGACCCTCCCCTACGGAGATACAGGTACATAACCATAACGGACGCTCCTGAAATCGTTTTTTTTTTAAATAACTTTTAAAATACTAGGCGTAATTTAATATTTTTTTAATATGATGGCTACTAGATATAAGACTTCTTAAAATGAAGCCATGAAATCATATGTGGCTTGTTTAGTTTGCCAGAGACGGACCAGTTGTGATACAATAATAGCAATTTTTTGAACACCCTGTATGACAAACGCTTAACAATATTATTTTTGGATAGCTTTAACCTTAAACTAGAAAAAGGTATTCCTGATTGACATCGAAAAAATCAACTGTTTACCAAAAATAAAATATCATGGTTGGTATTTTTTTACATTATACAAGGTGTTTTCTAATTATACGTCAATATCTAGGAAGGCAATTTTTGGGTCCATGTTAAAGAGAAATCTGTAATACCATTTTAGATATTTTAATGAAATTTGGCATACATGTACTATGTATCAAAAAGTATTTTTTAGTGTACCACATTGTTTTTTATTTGCCAAAATAGACAGGTCAAATTCTGTACGAACGCCACTGGTGGAAATAAAAAAAATGTGTTACACGTAAAATGCCTCTTAATACATACTACCTTATGCCAAATTTCCATAAAATATCTAAGAAGGTATTACAAATATTATTAATAAATGATTTATTTTTGAAAATTTTACCACCCTGTATGCCAAAAGTTAAGACGTTTAGGACATACGTTCATATAAAGTTTTCTTCCTAAAATGGACCCAAAAATTCCTTCCCTAAATATTGACATACATTTTTAGAAAACATTCTGTATAATGTAAAGAAAATAACCAACCATGATATTTTATTTCTGGTAAACAGTTGATTTTTTCGATGTCAATCAGGGTGCTAAAAAATGGTTATTATTGTGTCGGAGGTAGTCCGTCCCTGGCAAACTAAATAAGCCAAAGATGATTTAATAGGTTCATTTTAAGAAGAGCTATCTAGTTACCATTATATTTTAACAAATATTAAATTACCCCAAGTATTTTAAAATTTATTTAAACAAAAACAATTTCCAGGGGCGTCCGTTAAGTATTTGTCTCTCCGTAGGGGAGGGTAATAGGAAAAAAAAATATGGAAACTTGTCATAATATTTTTAGGTTTTCTATTAGATTCCGAGAGATTGCCCATATCTTATGGGACACCCTGTATAGCGATAATAAAAAGGTTAGGCGTACTAAGAAAAATGTTTGTTGTATTTCCTGTAAACTTCTACATTACTCCTACTAACCGGTAATTTATTTACCCAATAAGCTTTTGATTTTAAACCTTCATTTTTATAGTATTCATTTGCAAAAGACATTTATTTACAACACACATTTTTCCCATTTTATGGAATTTTGAAAAATACAGTTTGTTAACGTGTACCCTACTATCCAAAAGCGGTAAATTTCCGTTTTCAAAAGTGTCAATTTCTTTCAATTATTTTTACAAAAAAACTTTGTTAAAATAACAGTTTTTAAAAAGAAAAAATTACCTTTTTAAATGAAATTGAAACATACTGCATTGATGAGGCATTGGCCCGTTGTTGCCAAATCCAATGTTAAAAGAAAGTGCTATTTTAACATCCAAGATCCAAAAAAAACATTGGTGACAAAATGTTCGTGAATGAAAGGCAAAAACGACGATTTTTTTCTAAGGATATTATTAATAAATGCTTTCCTCTTTAAAGTATTTCCATCCTGATAATAACGAGATAGCAATACATGTAAGCCGAATTTGGAACATGCTGTTTATTCCCTTACGTACATAGAACGTACAAATATGACTTTAAACAAATTTTTTTAGGAACTATTTGTCAGATCCAAACAAAACTTACACAGTTTAAAAAATAATAATATGCTTTGACAAGGGTAACATTTTATCAAGAAGGCCTATTGCTTATGGAGCGTAGAAAGCGAAATTAAAAAAAATAATTACATATTAAGTGGAGGTTATCACAAGTATCAATCAAACCGAGGCGAATGGGGTGGCATTTTTTTCAACACTTTGTATAATATTAAGGTAAAACTTTCAGGTGATAGTTAACTTAAACCTTGAGCTAAGCAATAAATTTAATTACGAGCAGCTCGTTATATGTAACAGGGTGTAAACAATTTTTAAATTATGGCCTGTATTTTTAAATTTCTCTAAATTTCTCAGAAACGGTAAGTTTTAGGTATAGAAAATATAACAATAACTCACCTTTATTTGGTCTATAGTATCTAAGAATATAAAAAAATATGGGGTGTTCCATAAGAAAAAATATAACTCTGATATGTACTTTCTTTTTGGGACACCCTGTATATTTCAAAATAATTTTGAAATATGCTCCTTATGGACCCACATATGACCGTGCTAAATGTGTATATATATATATATATATATATATATATATATATATATATATATATATATATATATATATATATATATATATATACAGTATGTCCACGGAAACGGTGTTGAAGAGAAAAAACTTCTTTATTTTTGATTTTATCGAAAAAAGCTACTCTTGATAAAAAAAATTTACTACTTCTAAAAAACAGATTGGGATAGAAACATTTAACATATTTTATACGAGGTGTTCAGAAAATTTAAAAAACCTAAAATGGTACAAGAGTAAAGTGCATTTATTTGAGAAGATATGGAAATAAGTTACTAGGAAAAGTTGTTTGAAATTAAAAGGTAGTCTCTAATACCAATTTTCGAAAAAATCGGCCTACTTTAATTTATTTGTGATTAAATTTATTTTAATATCAATTTATATTTTTAATAACAATTTTATCAATTTTTTTGCTGTTCAGTAAGCATTTAAAGCTGACGTTACTGCGGCTAATGATTTATAAAAGCGAAGTATCAATAAAGCTTGTCACCATCAACGCCTACTAGTACAAAAATTTGAAATTAGTTAATTGATAATAAAATTTTAATCACAAATAAATAAAAGTGGGCCGATTCTTTCGAAAATTGGTACTAGAGACTATCTTTTACGTTTGAATTACTTTTCCTAGTAACTTATTTCCATATCTTTGCAAATAAATGCACTTGACTCTTGTACCATTTTAAGTTTTTTTCAATTTTCTGAACACCACGTATAAAATATGTTAAATGTTTCTATCCCAATCTTACTCTAAGAAATAGCAAAAATTTGTATCATAAGTACCTTTTTTCGCTAAAATTAAAAATAAAGAAGTTTTTCCTATTCATCACCTTTTCCGTGGACACACCAGTACGTCCACGAAAAAGGTGTTGAATAGTAAAAAACTTCTTTATTTTTAATTTTATGTTACTTCTTAGAGTAAGATTGAGATAAAAACATTTAACAAATTTTATAAGCGGTATTCAGAAAATTAAAAAACTTTAAATGGTTCAAGAGTCAAGTGCATTTATTTGAAAAGATATGGAAATACGTTACTAGGAAAAGTTGTTCAAAAGTAAAAAATAGTTTCTAATATCAATTTAAAAAAAAATCGGCCTACTTTTATTAATTTGTGAAATTATTTTAATATTAATTAACTAATTCCAAATTAACAACTTATTGTTGTACTAGTAGGCGTTGATAGTGACAAGCTTTATTGACACTTCGCTTTTAGAATTCATTAGCCGCAGTAACGTCAGCTTTAAATGCTTACTTAACAGCAAAAAATTTGATAAAATTGTTATTAAAAATTTAAATTGATATTAAAATAAATTTAATCACAAATAAATAAAAGTAGGCCGATTTTTTTGAAAATTGGTATTAGAGGCTACCTTTTAATTTTTGAACAACTTTTCCTAGTAACTTATTTCCATATCTCCTCAAATAAATGCACTTTACTCTTGTACCACTTTAAGTTTTTTCAATTTTTTGAACACCGCGAATAAAATATGTTAAATGTTTCTATCCCAATCTTACTCTAAAAAGTAGCAAAATTTTTTATCAAGAGTAGCTTTTTTCGATACAATCAAAAATGAAAAAGTTTTTTCTTTTTAACACCTTTTCCGTGGACATATTATATATATATATATATATATATATATATATATATATATATATATATATATATATATATATATATATATATATATATATATATATATATATATATATATATATATATATATATATATATATATATATATATATTTATGTACAGTGCGTTTTTTTTAAGACGGGCCATAGGATTTTACATGGTAAATATTCCACTCCATGTTAGGTCCACTTCCACTACTACTTCATAGCTAAAAATTGAAACAGGTGTAACTTCAAGGTTGAGGAATATTTTACATTAACATTTGTACCAAAGTAACTTCACAAAGTATTAAAAAAAATTGATTTATTTTCCAATAAAATATAGTTTTTAGTATCCTTGTATATCAAAAATGTTTTCACTGTCACATGTCAGGAAATGTCATAATAATATAAAAATTATATTATATACGAGGATTGTAAAAACTATATTTTTTTGGAAAATAAATCAATTTTAATACTGTGAAGTACTATTTCAAATGTTAATGTAAATATTCCTCAACCTTGAGTTACACCTGTTTCAATTTTAGCTATGAAAGTAGTGGAATGCCTAATGCGTAGATGGAATATTTCCATGTAAAATCCTATGGCCGTCTTAAAAAACGCACTGTATATATATATATATATTATACTTACCGAACAAAGCAGTACTATGAGATGGAATGACAAGGTCATCCCCACCTCTCGTCCGCATGTGATTACTTAAATCAGATTTTGTCATAAAATAGTGTGGATTATTTTTGGCGAACAAGGCACAATTAATGATAAACAGTGACGGAACCGTGAGTATGTTTCTTCCTAAATCTACCCCGACCGGATTTATTATAACCCATTTTTAACATGGTTCTGACTGCTCTTTTTTGAGTTACAAACACTCGAGAAGAATTTATAACAGACGACCTATACCAAAAAATGATGCTGTATGGAATAATAGACTGAATACAAGCAAAGTAAAAGACTTGCAGAGTATTAATATTTACCTGATCTCTGAGATATCCAATTACATAGATTGCTGAACATATCTTCCAAAATTTATAGTTAATCTGTTTATTTCACTGCAAGTACGCATCCAGGAATACCCCCAAGAATTTTACACAATCTACCCGTTTAATACTTAATACATTTATAGTAGTGTATAGTGACTCAAGCGCATTAGCCCTAAATTTAACTAAAACAGTTTTTTTAGTTTAAAAGATCTTAAACAAATCGTTACCCTATTTTTTAAGCCTAAGCTTAAAAATGTAAGTCTATTAATAACGTAACAAATATATCTGTCTAAGCAAAAGATTTTACCATATTTTAAGGAAATTACTATTCCTTTATTCCTGAATTTGAAAGGCATCTGGTGAACAGGTATAAATTTTCATAAAAGACGGCGCCTTTAACCAGCGGCAGATAAAATTTAATATATATGGAATACAAAATTAAATCCATACAAGCAATGCATGGTTTTTTGAATATCCGCACAATATATTTAACATATTATTTATAATATAATAGTGGCCTTATTTTACTTGTTTTTTGGGACTTTTAGAGAATAATTATTTCCGAAATTTTAAGTTTTAGTTTTTTGTAAATGAAACAAAATAAAGGCTGTAAAAGTATTAGGATTCAGCTAAAGATAACGTTATAGTGGTAAGTGTGGATTTGAGCCTGGAAAAAAGTAAAAACTGACAATTATTGATAATTTCTTTTTCTGGATTAAAGGTTTTGGCAATTTTTCAAAGGTATGATTTTAATGTTTGTTCCTAAAAACGAAAAGTAATTTATTGGAAAAAAACAATTTTATTAATAGTAAACAAGTTGTTTACTATTAATAAAAAAATTAGTTAATCGTAAAAAATAGTAAACATTAAAAACAAACTAAGACGAACAATAATTATTTAAAATACCAAAAAAGTAGGTAAGCTACATTGGTTACCTGAAAGGCAAATGTTATTGAATGTTACTTTCGCCATTTAATGCTAAAGTGATATTGCATTTAGTTTAACAGAGCAATAAACCTTTCTTGGAGTAAAACGGTTTAATGTTAAGGAAAAAGTAAAATTCTTTACTGTCTCGGTGCATTAAGGGGTGTTTCTTACTCCTTTTTTAAGGCAGTTAAAAGTAGACAACCTGTTTTCTGTATTCCAGTGTGATTATCTTCCTAGATCACATATACACTGGGCTTTCATTTTATAACTAGCCACCCAGAGTACCTTTTAAAATATCTTTAAAATAATAAAAAATAAGAAACACGTTAATTCATATTTACGGGGGAACACAAGTGATATTGCATTTAGTTTAACAGAGCAATAAACCTTTCTTGGAGTAAAACGGTTTAATGTTAAGGAAAAAGTAAAATTCTTTATTGTCTCGGTGCATTAAGGGGTGTTTCTTACTCCTTTTTGAAGGCAGTTAAAAGTAGACAACCTGTTTTCTGTATTTCCGTGTGATTATCTTCCTAGATCACATATACACTGGGCTTTCATTTTATAACTAGCCACCCAGAGTACCTTTTAAAATATCTTTAAAATAATAAAAAATAAGAAACACGTTAATTCATATTTACGGGGGAACACAAGTGATATTGCATTTAGTTTAACAGAGCAATAAACCTTTCTTGGAGTAAAACGGTTTAATGTTAAGGAAAAAGTAAAATTCTTTACTGTCTCGGTGCATTAAGGGGTGTTTCTCACTCCTTTTTTAAGGCAGTTAAAAGTAGACAACCTGTTTTCTGTATTTCAGTGTGATTATCTTCCTAGATCACATATACACTGGGATTTCATTTTATAACTAGCCACCCAGAGTACCTTTTAAAATATCTTTAAAATAATAAAAAATAAAAAACACGTTAATTCATATTTACGGGGAACACATTTTACAGGTATTTGCTACCTTGCAGTTTTAACCCCTAAGCTGGGGTGAACATTACTTCTAAAAGTTTAAATGTAAAGATGGTATCATGATGTAATAGCCCTTTTTAAAGGTACCCTTTTTCCAATCTTTTGATACCTTACTTTCTAAAATTGAATTATTTTTCATTGAGTTATGACCAAGAAACCGTAAAAAAAAATAAAATTTTTAGCTATTAGACATGTTAGATAAAACACTTGTTAGTAAACACGTAAAAAAAAATTATAAGAATTAACTGAAAAAAATATTACCAATAAACACAACACTAAGAGATTATTGTTCCCTAATTTATTCTGGTATCGGTTGTAAACGTGTTAAAGAAGAAGCAAATGTCTAACATTTTTTTTGTAATTGAAAAACTGCATGAGTATTAATATAAATAACTGAGAAAATACCTTAAATACATTTTGCAAAAGACATTTAGGATTGCAAACTAAAAAAAAAATATTAGTATTGGTCTTGTTGTGTACTGAGTATTAAATTTCGACAATGCTTTATTCGTTACAAGAAATAATTAAAATAATCTTTATTTATGGAGAAGAACAACACTGTGCACACAGATCTGTCATGTTTTTAATCAGAGACATGCCGACAAAAATGTTGGGCATCAGTATGTGTTAGATTCGGTTTATAAATTTTAAACCACTGGAAGTATGTGCAATAAAATTGACAAGAATCGTGGTTTTAACTGAAGCTCCACAAGTTAAGATATTGGTTATTTTGCCATGGATCCTCAATCATCAATACCAAAAGTCTGGAGGCTCCGTGCACAAAAAATTACGACTAAATGATTTTTTTCCTTACAAAATACAGTTTTTACAACAGCTTGATTAGGATGATTACCACAGACGAATACAATTTTGGAAATTTATAACTCAAAGGGCAAATAAAGACCTTAATTTTATTAAAAATATTTGTTTTACTGACAGGTCTTTTAAGGATTTGTCAATAAACATAATTGTGGATACTGGGACAATACCAATCTCAGAAAGTGCACATCCAGAATCTCTAGATAATCAACATATTAGCCGGAATTCTCGAAAATAAAATAACACTGAGCAACAAAATAGTAGCTTTCTTGTCCAACCTAGAGACAATATATATTTTCTTAATCTTTGTAGCCAATGTATAAACGCAGGGTAATTAAAAAGTCTGGGTCAGCGCGTGTTTATTTTTAATATTTATATTTACGATTTTTGACAACAAGAATAAATATTTACAAAATAATAATATTTATAATATATTCAAAGGTTCCGATTGCTACGATCTTTTGGCGTTTCTGGTGCAGAACGACTCCGATGGACCAACAATAATTGGCAAGTAAAAGGGTTCCCGTTTGCCTTGGTAGCATTTTTCAAATGACGCAATGTCTTGATAGACGGTTCCATCTCTCCGTTCTCGTCACTTACGGCTCCCATATTTTGTGGGAAGAAATTAAGATGTAATTTTTTGGTAAATGCAAACTGTAGTTTTGCATTTAGCAATTATTATTAGTGTCAACAATATGTTTCTTTATTAATTTTTTTTTGTAAAATTATCAAAATAAATAAACTAAATTTTTTTAGAAAATCTTCCAAGTAGGTGCGAAATTATAAAGAGAACCTTATATGCAAAAAATATTTAGACTAAGTTATATATCTATATATATATATATATATATATATATATATATATATATATATATATATATATATATATATATATATATATATATATATATATATATATATATATATTTATATATAATAAATATATATATATATATATATATATATATATATATATATATATATATATATATATATATATATATATATATATATATCAAGACAAAAGAGTATGTTTAAATAACCTAAAATATATTTTTATGCTAGTTTGCCAAGTTTTACGAAAAAATTTTAAAAATAAATACCTGAAAATTTAAACTTCCATATTTTTAAAGAAATCGTTACAAATTTAATAGCATTTTACGAGAGTTTTGTACATTCTATGGAGACTCTAAAACTAAATGGTGCGTTAAACTAAAAACCTAAATACTTTTAAGGCACTCTAAAGCGAAACACGAAAGTTGGAACACCGCTTAATTCAATTTTCAGTACTTTAAGATGATATTGGTTTTTATGAGCTTGTAAAAATGTTGCTAAATAAGAACTATAAAGGGGTTATATAATTATAATGTATAAAATAATAATATTATAATAATTAAAAAGACAAAAATTACTTTTAATAACTTAGAACAGTTTACAAAGGCTTAGAGAGTAAGTTATAGCATACCGTGTGTGTCTTAAGTTAGGTAACCGTTAGTTTATTGATACAAGACTTAGGAATTTGAAAATTTGGAGGAGGGGAAGAAAAACAATGCTTTTCCATGGAAGTGGGATCAATACTTGGGCAAACGGCTTTTCTTTAAATGGAAGCATGAACAATTAAAGTTGAAAGTTTACGGTCTCTCTGGTTAAACAGTAAAGGGATGTATTTATTGGTAGTTTGTTGGAGACTGCTAAAAGAGGAATAGAGCAAAGATACCTGTAAAAAAGCGACAGGTTCCCCAAGCTCATCTTTGGGCAAAAAAAATGCTTTCTTACGAAAATGGGATCGTTACTTGGGCAAACGACTTTCCTTTAAATGGAATCAAGACTGCTTAGAGTTGTGAAAAAAGTAATTTACCAAACATGAGAACACTACTTCAAGCAGGGTCGAATTTAAGGTACATTCTGAGCATACAGATTAGAAAAGAAAAAATACTTTCTGGCTCGATATAGGTAACCTAGATTTGTTAAAGCTGCTTTTTTTATGGGTATAATAAGCTTATTCTGATTTAGATCATTCTAAATAAAAATGTAACGTTCCTTTATTTTGCATAATTTGGCCGCCTACAAGCAAATGATGAGTAATGGTAGACCTTTTTCGCGACAACAAACATAGTTGTAATTTCAAAACATTTAACTGAACAACATGTTTGATACCATAATCGAAAACTAGTTAAAGGTCTTAATGCAAAATTGGTTTAAGGTCCTTTATTATTTTCAAA
>JAHBCN010017352.1:0-18347 GCA_019359885.1 Listronotus oregonensis
TATCAAAACTTACAAAAAACACATATTTTATTAAGACTACCCAGATTACATTAAATACTGTATGTAGCAAGTGTGCAAGTGGCACATCATCTTCTTCAAGAATCTGAGGCAATAAAAGGAATATTGAGGAATCAAATTCTCCTGTTTCTCTGTTTCCCAGACTAAGTCCAAATTGAACATTTGGTTGCATTTTTGATTAAAGTGCCTAAAAAAAGTAAGCTTGGCAGCTTTTTCTTTTCCCTAGCTTATTCCTAAGTTTGCGTGAACAAGACCAAAAGTCGAGTAAATACGTTCAAGGCCTGCAGATGCCGAAACTGCTATCAAATATTTACTGCACATATCTAGAAAACCAGTTTTTAGTTCAGACCAATTGAAGTACTTTTCGGCTTAAGTAAACTAATAGATTTCCACCACGTCATTGAAGTAGTCGTTTTAAAGCTCTGTCCAAACATATAAGAAGAAATAGGCTTCGACTGGGGTTTAAAAGCCATTGCTATAGAAATAAATTCAGGATTGATATTTTGTAAATGTTCAAATGCTAACTGCTTCTCCACATTACTTACTTAAATAAGTCCACGAAATCTATGATCCAATAAGTTGGCTAAATAATGTGCGGATGTCAAAGCTATTTTCTTTGGCTTTTTAAACTGTTTTAAAACATTTGCAGGCTTTTCCCTTTAAAGATCCTCGCCTTACTGCCTAACTTCCTCCATATTTCAACAGCCACTCCTATTGCAGAACCGTCTCGTTGCATTCTATCCAAAGCAACTGCAATAGGCTTCATTCTTCGAAAGAAATTTTTGTAAAATTAATTTTTTTTCATCTTTGATATATATCAAGATTTTCGATATTTATTGAGGTGAAAATATCATGATATTATCGTGATATATATCATGATATATATCAGTTGATATATATCTGCGAACCCTGCCCACACAAATCTTTGGAAATGGTCCCGGTCAAATTAGCAGAAAATTTAGTATAGTATTCCTAAAGGAAATCTGAGTTTTCATTCTAAAACAAAAAATAAAAATTCTAGTAGTCAAAATCCAAATTTAACAAATTCTCAAAAACAAGCAAATACGCTTTCTACTTATTCAGCAAGCGGTAAAACACTTTTAGCCCCAGCTGTGGTTAAAGTGTACAGTTCAAATAATAAATGTTTTCAGATAAAAGCTGTATTAGATCCTTGCAGCACAACTTCTCTAATCACCGACTTTTTTTTCAAAAACTTAAAACACGTGCCTGAATATAGAGAGGTACGTATAAATGGCTAAATCAAATAGCGACAAATTCGAGTAATGTTCTGATAGTTTTTGTGTTATCGCGCTTATTAGGTGCAAAATCGTACTAAAAAAATACTAATTTTTTCCCTTTTTATATTATTATATATATATATATATATATATATATATATATATATATAATATATATATATATATATATATATATATATATATATATATATATATATATATATATATATATATATATATATATATAAAATAAAATCATTCTTGATAAAAAGTTCTGCATCTCGAAAAAATGTAGGCTACGAGAAGAGTTTTTGATTTTTTTATACATAAAAAAAAAAAAACATGAAATACCTCAAAATAAACTACCTTTATTTATCTATTTAAAGTAAAATAGCAAATAAAAAAGGTTCTATTCAGTGCTTACATAAAAAAAACCCAAGCTACATTTGTCCCGGTACTGTGAAAGCAGTTCATCCCACTTATCCGAAAAAAAGGTTTGTAGCATTTCCATGTATGAATTCCTGTTGCACGTGTTCTCAAAGAAAAACGGTCCTATTATTCCAAAATACGAAATTCCACACCATACATTACCTTTTTTAAAATATTGGCGATGGGCAGGAATTCTAAATTTGGGATTTTCGTGTCCAGTATCGTAGGTGTCAAAAGTCACTGTACGTTTGTTAAAAAGTCGATTTATCAGAGAATAAAAATTATTCGGCAATTTGAAAAATACGTCGAACACGGGAGGGTATTTGAATAAATAAAGTTATTTTTGTTGTTCAATATTTTTGTTTAATACATTTCTTATATAAGCACTGAATAGGATTTGAAACCTTTTTTATTTCATTGTACTTTAAAACGATAAATAAAGTTAGTTTATTTTTGATGGTATTTCATGTTTGGGTACCCAGTATAAAAAAAAAAAAAATTCTCCTCGTAGACTACATTTTTTCGAGATGCAGAACTTTTTATCAAGAATGATTTTGGTCAAAAAACGAAGTTTTTGGTCCATTTTTTATTGGGATGTCTATCCGTGGACATACTGTATATATATATATATATATATATATATATATATATATATATATATATATATATATATATATATATATATATATTTTATATATATATATATATATATATATATTAACATTAAATTCACTAATATTTATGCCTATTTCCAGGATCCTTCAAAATTTACCTGGTGTGCACGAGTCGCTCCAATACTTCTTTCCTAAATCTCATTCCCAGGCACCTTGTATAGAGGCTACTCAAATAGAGGGGGCCCAATCCGAATGACTGAACCCTCCCTCCGTCGCTTCGTCATGAACGTTCACCGCTTTCGAACGCTGATACAGTCGCCCGAGCGCAGTACACTTAAATACACAGTAGATAAAATTAGCGCTGCGTTGACTGAACAAGACAATAATTAGTTGACCCCAATTTGTGACATTAGTGAGTTCAGTGATAGTGACGGTCCGTCGCGATGTTTGACGTGTTTGGCTCCGTTAAGGGGCTTCTAAAAATCGATGCTGTATGCATCGACAACAATATTTTTCGATTGCATTACAAAGCCACTGTCATTATATTGGTGGCATTCTCTGCTTGTGACAAGTAGACAATATATAGGAGACCCTATAGACTGCATCGTAGATGAAATTCCTTTAAACGTAATGGACACCTACTGTTGGATTTATTCAACGTTTACAATTCCCAACAGACTGACAGGTCGCGTTGGACAGGATATGGTTCAGCCGGGGTAGCTAGTCACGTGGACGGCAAGGATGATGTTAAATACCATAAGTATTACCAGTGGGTGTGTTTCGTTCTTTTCTTTCAAGCTATGCTTTTTATGTGCCCCGATATCTTTGGGAAAAATTGGGAAGGCGGACGCATCAAAATGTTAGTGTTAGATTTAAACTGTCCCATTGTAAATGAAGACTGCAAAGCTGATAGAAAAAACTATTGGTAGATTATTTTACGACAAATTTACACATGCAAAATTTCTACGCATTTAGATTTTTATATGCGAAGTTCTAAATTTTGCCAATGTAGTGGGGCAAATTTTCTTTATGGACTTCTTCTTGGATGGCGAATTTAGTACATATGGAAGCGATGTACTGCGCTTTACCGAAATGGAACCCGAAGAACGAGAAGACCCCATGGCAAGAGTTTTTCCTAAAGTTATAAATGTACCTTCCACAAATATGGTCCATCAGGATCGGTGCAGAAGTTCGATGGACTCTGCGTTCTTCCTTTAAACATTGTAAATGAAAAAATTTACGTCTTTCTATGGTTTTGGTTTATTATCCTTAGTGTACTGTCAGGTATCTCTCTTATCTACCGTATGTGCGTTATTATGGGGCCAAAAATGCGACTTTACCTATTGAGAGCTCGTTGCCGCATCGCTGGACAAGATCAAATTGAAACTATCGCAGATAAATGCGAAATCGGAGATTGGTTCGTATTATATCAACTGGGCAAAAACATTGACCCTCTTATTTTCAAAGAAGTCATATCAGATTTGTCAAAGAAGTTGGAAAGAAAGGGGAGAGTGTTTAAATATTTTTGTATGACATGGTTTATTTAACGGACTTTTTAATGATAAAAGTTCCGATTAAAAAAATTGGCGGAGTCTTTGTGTCAAAGACAGATTTCCCAAAAAGAAATGTGACAAGATTGTAGGACGAATTGCAAAAGCTCTGTGATGACAGAAAGACTGTTCTTTTTACAACAATTTTTAAAGACTCTTCTCTTAGTGATAGCAATGAATTCCTTTCCTTAAGTATAGCTCAAGTGGTCATTCCAAACAATAATGGTTAGCCCCTAAATTATTTAATTTTGATTTAGCATCAATGCCAAATAATTTACAATTGCATATTATGTTTAAGAAATTATTGTACATTAGTATTTTTATTTTAAATGAAATAAGCAATTAAGAGACCGTTTTCGCCTTCTTTGGCAAACACTAACCAGAAAGACATCATTAGTGCCTACAACCAATTTTACTATAATGAATATTTATTGCATACTATAATGTTTTATGGTTAATATGCAGGGTAAAATGTATGTAGGTACAGAATGAACGGCGAAATCGCATTCTCTGTGATAGATCTGATACTATTATATTGTATCATTCTAGCATTACTAGTATAAAAGTAAATTTATAAATAAATGTGATTGTTAGTATAGGTTATAGAAAGTAATTCCATATGTATTGCATAAAGGTATTTTTAATATTCAGACTTTTTATAATACTGTAAAAATGTTCGTTTCAAATTATATTTTATATGAAGTTTTAAAAGCCAAATGTGCCTTTTGAATTGTACGAAACAAAAAATATATTTTAAAAATAAAATGGACGATTTTAAAATCTGTGTTTATTATTATTTTTTTCTTGTATTTTTGGACTCGGGAATAAATACAAAAACATTTAAAGTTAAATGATCACTTTATTTCCACTTTGATTTATTAAATTATTAAAATGTTATTGTTAATATTTTTATCACTTCTATTCAAGCTTCTTATCCAAAACACTTGAAATATCCACATGTAAGTATTACAAGTCCTGAGATAACAATAAAAATAATCATTTATAACAATATGCCGTATTAAAATTTCAAGTGTACGCTTAAATCACGAGTAAAGTTCACAATAACACCATAAAATAATTTAATCAGCAATAATTGTTACAAGCTAATGGGAAATAAAACACGTGTTTTTACAAGGACTGTTATATTTCTGTGCAGCAAAAATAATTTAAAAAAAATACATCAAAAATTAAATCGTTCTTTTAATTTACTTATTTTTTTAGTGATTTTTTACTTTTTTAAAAAACACTTCTTTTTGGTGATGTTTGATATACGGGCATTTTTCAGGCACTGATGCTTAAAAAGTTGAGTGAGGAAAGTTTTATTAGGTAGAAAAACAAAATTTAAATGTATTTTTAGAATTTTTCTGGTTTTAATATATAGTAAAAATGTATTAATGCTATATTTAACTGTTTTTTTCCCTATGTTTTTAAAATGGTGTTACAGATTTTTGTATTTTTGCTAAGCATCTAATAGTCCGGGAGGCCACCGCAAAAAAACCAAGCCTATAAGGGAACTGCATGAAACATTTTTATATATTACTATGAACAAGAGTCAATTCAAAGCCGCACTGCTAGCCTCGGCTCAGCGGGTTCAAATTGCACTTTTACCTTAAAAAAATCGTGAAAAATCGTTTTTTTAATAACTCGAAAACTATTGATCTTGGGGAAAAAAGTATATAATCGAAATTGATGGTCTAATAAAACTTAATCAGTTTTTTATATATTTTTTAACCCTTTTAGTTTTTGAGACATTAATGATTTAAATTTAAAATAAAAACGCAAATATCTTAAAAACTAAAAAAAGTTACGAAAAATGTAATAAACAAAAAATATGCCTTTTCATTAACATTAAAAAAAGGTCATATACATATTTTTAATAAAATAATATTAATGGAGCTATAAGCAAAAAAGTGATTTTGGCCCTTAAATATTTCGCTTATAACAATATTTTTCCTTTGTACAAGTAAGTATACCAGCACCGATTCATTTAAAAATTAATTCAAAATGCTTTATTCATTGAATGAAACAAACTAATACACATGCCCTACCTCGAGGCAATGGGGGATAAACTGATGGCATAGATATTTTATTTAATTTTTTGGTCCAATAACTGGACCCATTTCGATCTACTTGAAACTTTAACGAAAATAATTTTTAATCTTTATTTAATTGAAAAAAGGCCTTTTTTATCTGGTTGTTATATACCTGGGGTTATTTTGGTCATTGCATCTTTCAGATCCTTCGAATTCTCATTTAATTTATCATCAGATTCGACGGATCCTGAAAGAAGCGAATGGTCAAAATAGCGTCCCCCGACAGAAAGCTTAACATTTCTCGATCTCACATGCTACTATGTGTATAGCTCATCGTTTAAATATTTTTATTATCGATTTATATATTAATATCAATAATTTTTAAAGACAGTTAGTTACTCGTTCAGAATGATTCTGAGAAAATTTTAATCATAATTTTAACATATTTCTTTTATATGGTTTATTTAATATTAAACTTTTAAAACATTTCTCTTATTAAACTGTCTACATATCTCTAGGCTCAAAGCCATTCTCATTTAAATTATGTTATTTACCCATTTATTTACTACTTTAAAATATTATTAAATTAAAGTTTAAACATTACATACAACTGAAAAAAATAAACTATTTAATTTTTTTCATGTTAAAAATATCATTAAAATTTTCTTAAGATCATTCTGAACGAGTAACTGTCTTTATAAATTAATAATATAAGTATTTAAATCGTTAATAAAAATATTTAAACGATGAGCTATAGACATAGAAGCATAAAAAAATCGATAAATGTAAAGCGTCCTGCCAGGTATATAACACCCAGATGAAGAAGGTATCAATTTTCTTTTTGAATAAAATAAAATTTAAATTTTATTTTAGTTAAAGTGGTGGTAGTGGATAGGTATAGGTACAGTTATTGGACCAAAAAAAATTAAATAAAATATCCGTGCCACTAAGTTATCCCCCATTTCCTCGAGGCACATGTGTAGTAGTTTGTTTCATTTAATTAACAGAACATTTTGAATTAATTTTTAAATGGATCGGAGCTGGTATACTTACTTGTACCAATAAAATATTGTTATTAGCGAAATTTTTAAGGACCAAAATCACTTTTTTGCTATATCACCTTTATTACTTATTTTATTAAAAATGTATATATAACTATTTTTATAGAGCTAACCAAAAGCCATTTTTTGCCAATTACATTTTTGTAACTCTTTAAGTTTTTAAGATATTTGAGTTTTTATTTTAAATTTAAATTGTTAATATCTCAAAAACTAAAAGGTCTACAAAAACTGTATATAAAAACTGGCGTAGTTTTATTAGACCATTAATTTTGACTATATACCATTTTTTCCTAAAGTCAGTAGTTTTATTTAAAAAAACGATTTTTTACAATTTTTTAAGATAAAAAATGCAATTTGAACCCGCTGAGCTGAGGCAGCAGTGTGGTTTAAATTGACTGTAGTTCATAGTAATATAAAAATAGTTTATGCGGTTCTCTTATAGGCTTGATTTTTTTGCGGTGGCCTCCCGGACTATAAGAAATTGTTACTTCTTCATTAAAAATATTTTTGGGTTTTGGGCCTTTGAAGACTTTTGATCAGCGTGTTAAGAACTGTTACTTTGCAAAGTTTGAAAACAATTGGCAGAAATCAATTTTCCATAGAAAAATTGCTGGTCCTTTAAAGTACGTTTATCTCGAAAATAATGTTTCTAGAAACTTAAATGAGGTACACAATTTTGATGCAGAGGAAATTATAGTAAGTAATTTTTTAATTAACAGGTCTAACTAGTAGGGTGGGCCGTAGCTGGTGCCTTCTACTAGCAACATTAAATGTATGAACAAATTTAAATTTCTCACCCCAAAGAACCCCCAGATCCCCAATATTGTACCGCTATGTCAGGTAGTTTAGAAATTATTACGAAAAAAAGAAAACAAAATTAAAAGTTTAACACCCTGTATCGTAGTTATTATCAACTTTTCCATATGGCAAGTTTACGTAAATTGCATTATTTCGACCTAAGGAATCTGCTGTTGCTCTGTGTCCCATTACTTTTGGGACACCCCGTACAACAAATGATTAGACCTTACTGTCTGAAATTATACAAAGGCATGAGTATACCAGTTATAACTTAACTAATATTACTTTCTTAATTTACAAATAGAATACGTGACATTTTGAAGTAAATTACAAATAAGCAATAAGTACTAAAAATGTCAACATCATTATATTTCTTATACCTGGTATACACGTTTGGGTAAATCATCTTAGAGCCCTGTTTAGGTACAGATAAATAGGCAATTCTTGCGACTTTATGACTAATATAAATACAGAGAAATAGTTACCTTGTCTTTAACAAAGAGTTCGTTTAATTTGAAATGACGAAGCAAACATTTGTCTAGCAAAATACCTATCTACCTGGCTTACCAGATGAGTTAAAATTAAGGAAACGAAATTAAAAAACTACACCGCCTCAGACATATAGGGTTTAAAATATTGTAAATTTTAAGAGATGCAAAGCCGGTTACATCGTGAGTTTAAATGGCGCCAAGTATGTGTCGTGAATTGGCAATTTCAATTTTTCCCGAAAATTTTAATTTGATTTTAATCACTTTAATTTGTTGTAGCCTGTCCTTAAAAATTTTCTTTAAACCATGTCCCTAAAGAATTTAAACACTATTTAAAAGTGAAATGTCAAATTTTGAAAGTTATTCCCGTTTATTTATTTATATTAATTTAAAATTTAAACAACGAAAAACAAATTGCTTCCACAGTTCTACATTCTCCTTAGTTGACGTGGATAGAACAAAAAAAATTTTAAATCTTCGTTTTTTCCAAAAAATACCAAGGAATATATTTTCGATTTTTTCCAGTAACACATTTCTCCTTACCCAATTCAAAACCTATTGAGGCAATATTATTTGTTACGAGATTTCCTGGGCAGTAAATCCGCGTTTCCCCGGGCCGCTTCCCTTCTCTTTAAATGGATCGATGAAACCCTTCTCTACACTTTTTCTTCCTTTTAAGTTATTTTAAGTAAAAACAAAAGCATAAAATTGACACGATGTTTAAATTTAAAGTAAACATCCCGAAACCCAAACCCCAATAAACCGGTTGTGAAAATTATTAATAAATCCCTTAAATTTTTTTTTAATATATGATAGAAAACTATCGACCAGTGATGATCGCGTTTTTAAAATTTGGGAATGGACTTGATTTAGAATTTTTAAAAAAACGTCATTTAGTGTTACAATGATTTTGTAGGCAACCTGTCAAATTGACATTTTGTTAAACATTCAAAACCTTTGTCAATTTACAAATTTTTAAAAAGTTAACAACGGTTTCAATTTTTAAAAAAAAATTTAAAAACTTGTACTAAAATCTTAATCAATGACAATATTTTGTTAAACATTCTAAATTTTGGGTTTCTAAATTTAAAAAACGATCATCACTGGGCCATACCCCAATTTTTGAAAATTTTAAATTTTTTTTAAACATTATTGCGTTTGTAGAAGAAATATTTATATATTTGTGTTAGGCCGTTACATCAAAAACTTTTTTTTACGACATGTTTCGACATGTCGGCGTAACGTTTCTTTTTATTAGAGCGCATGTTTTAAATTGCCGCTCCCCTACTTGCTGTTTTTTCAAGCGTCATTTGTCGATTGTGTTAAACTATGATTGTGTTTCATGACCAGCATATGTGAATGGTGAAAATTGGAAAGACGATCCTTTTTAGTGTTAAATTTGTGGAAGCTATGAAAAATAGTGCATATTTACATGATAACATTTTTGACCAATATTCCATTCGACAAATCCAGGAAAAAAAATGGAATGAATTTGGGAAAAGGAAACAGATAAGATTTTGGTAACACGGTGACATGGGAACAAATTGACGACGGGTCTAAGATAATTAAAAAGATATTCCAACCCTGCAATGCCTGATAAAAAATGTGTCAAGCGGTCGCGCCGCTTCGATTTTCTTGCCCCTAAAGTATTTTCACCCTTATTTTTATTATTGCGGAATTGCAGGTTAAATCCTTCTTATATTTTTTTAAAAACGTAAAAGGGAACAAAAATTTTTCTATGGCACAATATATTTTTTCGATTCTGTGTATATCCTTCACCGGGACAGTACGAATAAAAATTTTAAATAATGGTTTTTTATATTAAATATTAAAGCATTAAAATATGACAGTATAACAGAATATTATTCTGTTAAACAAAGTATATAATTGAAACAAAAACTACAATGGTGATGACTACACTTTTTTTAAATGATATTGTGATTTATGAGCCATTATGTTTTTAGATTTCTTACGATACTAATGATTAATACAAAAAATTTCGTCGTTGAGTCATTATTTCATTTTTATTGTTTACCATTAAAATTTCTTTCTTTATAATAAAAAATTTAATAGGAAATAATACTTTCAGCAAAATGTAACATTTTTGTTTTTTTGCTTTTTAAAATCGGGGAAATAACGTCGGGTTGGAATGCCCCTTCTTCAAAAAATTTTTTTTTCTCTTTAAAATAAGGAACCCCTTCATATTAAAACAATGCCTAAAAAGATAAATTTAGTATTTATTTTATTCTTCTTCCGGGATCTAGTAAAAAATATAAAAAAAAAGTTTTTTAAAATTTCATATTACAAAAGCTTAAAAAAACGCTCAAAAACTGCTTGTTTTCCAAAATTTTGAAGGTGGGAAAAAATAAAAGTTTTATTTTTTTATCTCGTCAAAAAATTTGGATGACATTGCAAATTTTTAATAATCACCCCTATTTGGGATTGGGAAAATTGACAAATCTGAAGAATTGCAAAAATTACATGGCATTAAAGTTATTCTCACTGTATATTGTTTCGAATGGACCTTAGAAAAAAAGAAATAATACATCCCATTTCTGAAAGTTGTAAACCCCCCTATGGACTATGTGGGGGGCAATCACCCCCCCAAAATGTATAAAATCATATGCAACTTTAAAAATTGCAAAAAAAAAAGAAAACATGTCAATAAAAAAAAATAAATTTATATAATAAATGGGGATGAATATTCCCCCTTGCGGGATGGTTTTGGTAAAAATGAACTGAAACATCTAGGTAAATAATTCTTTATATACTTGAATCAAAAAAAAACAAAACTAAGACTTTTTTTAAAAAAAGCACCTCTTTATTCAATTTTTCCCATTGTAAAGTGATTCCCCCCTTAGATAAGGTTGGTTGATTATCGTTCATTTATTTTTTTTTTAGACCTTCCTGGAAAACCGGTTTTTGCCTATGATTTTATATATTTTAGGAGATGATTTGCCAGGGGGGGTTTCCCTTTCAAAGAGTATTATTTCTTTTTTCAGGGTCCATTCACAGAATCCGTAAAAAAAATTTGAATACCCCTATTTTCAATTCTTTTTCCCAAACCCCCTAAATAAGGGTAAAATTTTGAAAAATTGCAAAACCGAATGCTATTTAATTTTTACAGTAATTTTGGGATAAAATCATATCTGTATGTTTTTCCTTACCAAATGGTGATAAAACAGGCGTTTTCGTCCCCTTTTATATCAGATTACTTTTGACTATGCTTAAAAAAATTTTACTTCAAATATTTTTTTTAAAAAAGCGAAACACAAATTTAAATTTTTATTAGAATTATTGATCTAAATTTAAAAATTTGGGTTAAAAATGTTGCGAAAAGGGCAAACTCCATCCCACAAATTTTTTAATAACAATTGGGGCAATTAGTAAAAAAAACACGTTGTAGTAGTTGAACATTAATCTTAATATAAAAATTTAAAGTTGCAATTAAATTTAGGATACCATATTACATAATAGAAATAGAGAAATTAGAAATTACGAGATTAAGGTTCTGATTCAGTTAACGGATGGAAAAAATAATAGTAATTATCTTCAAAAAACCCGAAAGTATTTACAAATAGTCATACATTTGTTATAAATGCGTGTTTAGGGATCCAATCTGAATTGGTTTAAGCAATTCTTGAAAAATGTAATTATAATAGGTTTATAAAATGTTTAGAATGGTTAATTTTTGAGGACCCGAAATATAATTACATTTTCTTGAAGTTATTCTACGTAGTGAGCATATGGAAGTTAACACTCTACTAAAGCAATAATTATTTTTGCTAAAAAAAACATTTCAATTTTCTAATTTTGGTCCACCCTATACAAACTATATTTTCAAATTAAACATAAAGAAAGAAATTATAATAACGGAAAAAAATGTACCATAAGTTTTTTGCAGATTTTACTTTTAAATTTCCCTAGATCACAAAAAATAAATCGATCCGTTTTTTTTTTGGCGTTTTAGTTTTAAAAAACGGCTTCTATGTACGGGGTTAACACAAAAAAAATACTTGTAATTTTTGAAGTCAAATTTTTAAGCCAGTGGGTTTACCGAAAGAGCGGTATTTTCTATGGGGATTTGGCTTGTACAGTACATTCCACAATAATTAGTTGATTTCTTGTTTTACCTGCTACTGTTAGTTGTAAAACTCAATAAAATTGGGTCCCCGTTTAGGCCCGGATTTAAAAATTTTCCCTTGATTTATTATTTCATACTTTTTGGTATATTATGGGGTAAAAGGGCAAATTGCTTTTAATAAAAAGCAAGTCTTTTCATCATTCATTAGTCGTTTGGAGTTTGTCAAGGTTTTTTTGTGTGTGTTTTTGAGCACCAAGTAGCTAACCTAACATTGATATAAGTAGGTAATCGGGCCTGCCCTTTAAAAAGGTGGGGTGCCTACACAATAGATATTTGTCAGGCAACTTATTTATAACTGGGTTTACCACTAAAGGGGTTTTCATTTTAAAATTTTTTGGGGCGAAAAATTAAAAAATTATCGAGGAATGTACCATACTAATAGTCTAAAAACCAGCCAATACATGGGGGAACTAAGCCCGGTCGCGTGGGTTCGGCGTCACTCAGGTGTAACAGGTATAAAAATCGGATTTTTCAAAAGTATTTTTAAAAAGTTCCCTTTTAATATTTCATTATATAACTCTATTAAACATATAATGCATAATATGAAAGAAAGCGACTCGTATAAGGGTTTAAAAATCCTCATTTTTAAAAAAAACAAACTCTAATACGGTTCTGACATTTTTTTCCGGATTTTGATTGTGGAACTCAGTAAATCCCCATTTCCCAAACTTGACTTTAATATATTTTTTTTAAAATACCAATAAATAGTCAAATATAATTTATTTAATATGGTCCTTTAAGCAGCATATTCAACCTTTTTTGGAGACAATATACCAAAATCAGGGGGAAACAAAAAAAATTTCGGGGCACTGCGATCAGTTGGCTTACATCATGACTGATAGAAAAATTGATATAAGAACCGCCACGGGGACGCAACTCATATATTGTATATTCTTTAAACTATGGTTTAGGCAGTCTTAAAACGCAGTTTTAGGGTATAAAGACTGGCCATACCTATAACGCAGCTTCTTGGAGGGGCCAGGGTCCAGGTCCCCCACTTTTAAAACACATTAAATAATCTTGAAAAATAATTTACTTTTTTACCTACATTATTTCATTAAAGAATTTAAAAAGTTGCTCCCCCCACTTTTTTTTGTCAATATACGCCACTGCGTATAAAAGTGCTAGTTAACCAATTTTGTCTTTAAAAATCCTTCAGATTAATAGTTAATGATGTTAAACAACGAAATTTTTTATAAGCTAAAGCTTAAAAAATATTAACCCAAAAACTCAACTGTACAGTTATTGGATTCGGATGTCGCACATGTATCCATGTATATATTAGTGTCTGTACTTTAACCCGATCCTGTTTTTCAAGGTAACTTTTTAAAGTTTTTTTATTTTTTTCATGTATTATTTTTAAAAAACGATATATTATCGAAAAGTGTCATAGTTAAAATTCTCAACTATTGTATCGTATTCGTCAAAGTTACGTAAAACACCTTTTTGACATAATGATAAAAATATACTTTTAACTTAAAAGTACTATGCTTTACCAAAAATAATTTAATTCTAATCCTAAATACACTTTTATTGCATTTAGCAGATACGGTAAGATCTTTGATAATAAAACCTTTAAAAAGCGTCTGCAAAAAAAAGGTGACTTCCGCCCTTTTCTACGCTACAAAAACATCCCCTTTTAAATTCTTGTAAATTCTACAGAGATCCCATCAGTAGGATTATCTTGAAACAATTTAAAAAAAAAATGCAAAACCTGCAATTTTTTTCAAAATGCATAGATTTGCTAAAATTTAATTAGCTTCAAAATCTATATTATGCTTTGGGCGCGAACTATCCTTTATTACAAAAAAACCTATAAAACTATACATTAAATTTTAAAGTTGAGTAAAATTTATAAAATAAGTTAAAAAAGTAGTTTTTTGTTATTTTGAAATATTATTTAAAATTTTTATTAAAAAGTCAACTCCTATTATGATTTAATAAAAAAAAAAATTTTCCTAAAAAATCATAGTTTTTTTGGGTTAAAGTTAACTTACCCCCCTCTTAAAATGTCCATTATGCTGAAACTACCCCTTTTTGAAAAACCTTCAAATAAAAGTTTAAGCCCTTTAAAATTAGGCTTGATAAGTTGAAAATTAAGTATTTTAACCCTTTAAAAAATCAACCCTTCAATAAAAAACATTGTTTACCCTTAAAAAATTACCATATTGTCACAGGGTTGTTTTAAAAAATGGGCCCTCAAAAAAATTATAATTTAATTTTGTGATTTTTTAAGTCCTCAAAAATCCCCCCCTTTAAAAATATAACAATGAAAAAAATAGTACAAAATGCCTCGAATCGCAAAAAAAAGTTGAAATTAAGTTCGACTCACCTTCAAAGTGTCATTAGCCAATGACGTTTTTTATTTTTTGGGGGGTGAAAACTTTTACAAAAAGCTTTAAAACTTACTTTACTTTCATATTAAATTTAAAATAAAAGAAAAACTTCCCAATAAGTTAAATAATAAATGTTTAATCTTTGAAATATTAGTTGAATATTTCAACCCTTAACAGAAACCCCCTATTATAGATTTTGAAAAAATATTTATTTTAAATTTTTGGTAAAGTAAAAAAAAATAAATAAAATTTAAATTAAAAAATGTTTTAAATAAAAAGAATTTACAAAAAAAAATTATTTAATTTTTGAAATTATTGATTCCCGTTATGAAATTTTGGGGTTTTTTAAGCATACTCGTAACTCCTTTAGTTTTGGTGAAAAAAATTTTTTTAAAACACAATTTTGTTGGTTTTTTCTGGCTAAGGCCCTACAAAACAAAAAATTGTTTAAAACCCTTAATTTTTTAAAAAAGACTTGAAGGGCTAAAACAAGGTAGTGCTCGTCTATACAAATGCGTTTTAAACGTTATATCTCATTATTTTCCGTCAGTAAATAAAAAAGGAAAATGTTTGGGAAATTAAAAACTACAATTTGATACCTAAGTAATTTTTACGTATCTCTTTTAGTTTTCGAGTTATAATCAAAAAAGGTCATTTTTTATAAAAATTCTGGAAATTTTATTTTTACTTGCAGCTCCATTTTTTAAAAAAAAAAGCAATTTAAATCGGTTAAAATTTTAGAATGTAATGATACATGAATAAAGAAATTGAAAATATATCATTTTTAGTAGGGTGGTAATTAGGGGGGTGTTTTGAAAATTTCTACACTCAAAAAATTTTGGTCTTTTATTTTAAATAACTCACTCATTTTTTGTTATACATAACATATTTTTCTTTAAAAAAGGTCTTTAAATCTTCAAAAAATTATTATGCGTTTTCCTCAAAAAATACGTAATTTTGCGTTATATGCCTTTGAAACTATGAAATTTTATGTTTGTGAATAACAGCTAACCTTTAAAAACCATAACATGGTTTGTTTTGTCTTAAAATTACAAAAAAACTCGTTTTTAAAAACTAAATTTTTTTTTTTGCAGTTTTTTATAAAAAGCGTACTTATCCAGTTATTTAAAAAACCGATTAAATCGTTGATTTTATCGACAAAAACCACTTTCGTCGCGAATAACTCAAAATTTTCATTTTTCAAAAAAAAAATAAAACATTTTTTTCTAAGAAACCATTTTTTTATCGTTATTGTTAAAATATTTTTAAAAAAATTCCCCCCCGATGGTTTGGCATCCACTCCCGGGTTTTTTCCCTGCATTAAAAAAAAAGGAATAGATGTGATAACAAAATTTTTTAATTTTTATTTGTGTACTTCTGAACATTTTTTTATTTTTTATACAAAAAAGTTTTTTGTTTATATTAATATGCCTGTAGAAAATTTTATTTTGAAATATACAGGGATGCGAAAAAGTCCGAAAAAAATTTATCTTTTTTAAACCCGTAACTTAGGAAAAAAAAACAAAAACGTCAATTGATTTTAAATTGTACGCATTTTTTTGGGAAAAAAATAAAAATTTTTTTTAACCCGTTAGCTAACCCTCCCAACTTTTTTTTTTTAAAAGCAAACCTATGTCGTGTATGGGCTCATTGAAAACCTCGTAAAAAATGGAATCTGACCATACCCTTTCTTTTTTTTAAACTTATGTGGTTACCAGGAAATGAGAAAAAACTCTTTTAAAAACAAAAAAGTTAGAAATACCTACTTAGTGCTATCTACGGGTGAATTAACGTAACAGATGCTGAAAATGCCCTCCACCCTCTACTTGGCAGGCTCCTAGGCGATGGTAAAACCCGTCTACGGAATTCCGAATGGCCTCAGCCGGTATGTTATGTGATTCCACTCTAATTCTGTTTTTAGATCTTCAATATTAGCCGGCCTATTTTGATAAACCTTGTCTTTCAGATATCCCCAAAAAAATAATCTAATGGCGTTAAGTCTGGGGATCGTGGCGGCCATTCAATTGTACCACGTCGTCCAATCCAGCGTCCTGCAAATATTTCATCGAGATATTCTCTGACGTTAATACCAAAATGTGGGGGAGCGCCGTCCTGTTGGAACCAAAGTGTTTCAGTGGGGATATCTGGATCTGCTTCATTGGGAAACATAACAGCTAAAGCAGGCACTAATTCAAAGCGTAAAAAGTCTAAGTAGCGTGCAGCTGTAAGGTTTCCCTCAAAAAAGTATGGCCCTAATATTCTGTTGTTGATGATGCCTGCCCATACATTTACTTTCTGAGGACGCTGCGTATGAGCTTCGCATATCCAGTGTGGGTTTTCCTGACTCCAGAATCGATAATTGTGCCTGTTAACTACTCCATTTAAATAAAAAGTAGCTTCGTCCGAAAAGAGTATGTTCAGTGGAAACCCATTATTCTCGTCACATCGCCTCATTATTTCCTCACAAAATTGCAAACGCCTGTCATAGTCATCTTCCAAGAGCTCTTGGACAAGATATACCTTATATGGGTGGTATTTTTCTGTTTTCAAAAACCTCCCAATCGTACGTCTAGACGCAGGATTGTTTTGGGCTAATGAAACCGTTGACAAATGTGGATCTTCCTGCAGAGATACGGCAATGTCCAATTTTTGATCTTCGTCTAAAACATGTGGCCGGCCACTTCTGGGCAAGTCCTTCACTGTACCATGTTCTTCAAATTTGTGTAAGATCTTACTCACAGTAGCCTGGGAAATGTGATTTTCCGGATATTTTGCATTAAATAAAGTACACACTTCACTTTGACTCCGCATTCTATCCCCACATCCCAACAATATCAAGACTTCGATACGCTGCCTCTCTGACAATACCATTTTTGTTTGGCAAATTAAAAAGAACACTTTGAAGGTACACAATTAATAAACTAAACAGATTTCAATTTTACCCAGAAATGCCACAATTTTAAAACTGAGTCAAAAATTTTCTTATCAGGGCATTAAATTTGGTACAAAAAATTTAACAACCTTTTTCTCTTTTGAAGTACACTGCTCAACAATTGCTTGGGATTATAACTAATTTTATGTGTAATTTTTTTCTGAAAAAATAAATTCCAAAGAATGTTGATGCTAGATTACGTTATCAGTTTTACACATAATCAATAAAATTTGTTGTGCTGCCTGCCCAGGTTGGTCTGTTCTTAAAATTTGTAAACTTTTAGAAACTAGGTACTGATGATCCTTAGCAATTGTTGAGCAGTGTACATCATCAATGCTGAATGCCACTTTATTTGTTTATTTGCAACGTTAATTCACCCGTAGATAGCACTAAGTAGGTATTTCTAACTTTTTGTTTTTAAAAGAGTTTTTCTCATTTCCTGGTAACCACATAAGTTTAAAAAAAAGAAAGGGTATGGTCAGATTCCATTTTTACGAGCTTTTCAATGAGCCCATACACGACATAGGTTTGCATTTGAAAAAAAAAGTTGGGAAGGGTTGCAGCTAAGGGGTTGAAAAAAATATTTCATTTTATTGCCAAAAAATGCGTACAATTTAAAATCAATTGACGTGTTTCAGCGTTTTTTCCTAAGTTACTGGTTAAAAAGATATTAATTTTATTCCGGACTTTTGCGCATCCCTGTATA
>JAHBCN010017353.1:0-18365 GCA_019359885.1 Listronotus oregonensis
AAAAATTTTAAAAGGGGTCATTGACCAAATGACCCAAGGGAAAGGAGCCGCCCCCCCCCAAAAACACCACCACTTTTTTTCGAGGACCTGTGTTATTAATTGGGGGCCAAAAAGGGATTACTGTATTAAAAGGTACGAATACACGCAAAAAGGAACATTATATACTTATTAAAAAAAAAAGCTTTAAAAAAATTTAAAATAATAATTATTAAAATGAATATATTTATCAACAAATTAGTTAATAAAATATGATTTATTCAAAAACACGCAAAAAAATAAACTCATTCCCAATAAACAAGTGTTTAAATTTTTTCTCTGAGCAAGCCCTTTTCCCAGGGTTATTTTTTTCTGCTTTTATTAACAATGAAAATACGAGTTTTGTTTACAATTAACGTTCCCCCAAGGTTTTGAAAATAAAAAATGGAACATTTGTGTTTATATGCGTGTTTTGGGAAAAAATTTTTTTTTTAAAATTTTTTGGGAAAAAAAATTTTTGGGGGGTTTGTAATGATGAAGTAAACGGTAAAATGTATGCTAAAGGGTTTTTTTTTTATTTGGTAATTAGCCTTATTAACGTAGAAATTGGTTATTGTATTGTTTATTGAGATGGGGGTCGATTCTTTTAAATTTTTTAAATTTCCCCCAAATTTTGGGAATTGTAAATGTTTTAATTATATTCTGCAACTTGTATATCTTTGATTTTCATATATGTTTGGCAAAAAGTGTTAAAAACGGCTTTAAACATTACGGTGGACAAGCAATCTTGCTCTTGGACTAGAGTAGTGGGGGTTTAAAGCAAACCGAGGAAATACCAACGCTTGGCGCGGTTTTTTCCCCCCTAGCCTTTTCCCAATCTCCACTACCCTGCCCAAGGCGAGAAAGGCCGTTTTTTACACTTTTTGCCAAATTTAGGTAAAAAAACGAAAATATACAAGTTGTAGAATAAAATATGAAGAAAATTTTTTTTGTTCAATACATTCAAATTGGAAAAAAAAAAACACGCTGAATCGCCCAAAAATGGAAAAAAATTTTTTAAAACGTTTAAAAAAAAATACACATTGGGCAGCATTCACCTTTAGCCGGGGAAATAAATTTTAATTCAAAGGGCCCCAAATTTTTCAAAAAAAAAAAATTTTACGTGGCTAAAAAAAAAAAAGTCTAAAATATATAAAATAAAAAAATTTTTTTAAAAACAAATATAGTAATGGACTAATTTACCACTTTAATTAAAAAAAAATTTTTTTTTAATCAGAAAATCCTAGTCCGACACCCAGCCCCCCTCCTTTTTTTTTTTTGGGTCTGTGTAATCGACATAATTTTATTTGTCACCACTGTTTACCACAAGATTTTTCTTTTTTTTAAATAAGTCATTGTCTTATTGGAAACAGTTAAGGATTTTGTAGATGATCATAAATTTTATTTAACTTGCATACATTTCAACTAAACTAGTAAGAAAAAATATGTTTAAAATAATAATGCCTGTTTTTAAAGTTAACAAATTTCTTAACTGCGCTACAAATTGTAGCCATCCTCTGCCAAAATATTTTTACTAATTGGGTCTTATCAATTTTTTGCATGATTTTAAAGAGACTTAAATTTTGAAAAATATACACGTCTTAATAAATGGGGACTCATCACCAAAAATTTATAGCCTAGGTAAGGCCGCATGCTAGTCAGGGTGACTGACTATATACAGAACCAAGTCCACTGTAGTAGAAACATAGGAAACACCTAGGCGAATTGACTTACAATTCGCCTGACGAGCTAGCGAAACAAACTCGCAAAAACGATCCGATAAAAATGTTGAATGTTTTGATGATTTAAATTTGAATTTAAATATTTGTGCACAGCCGCAGCCGGCACAAATACGTGGTAAGTTCTCTTACGGGAAACTCGTTTCTTTACTAAAACCACAAAATATATAGGTATAGGGGTACCTATATATTTTGTGCTAAAACTTAATAATAATGGACGTTTACAAACTCCGTGAAAAGGTTCAAATTATAAAATGGTATTTTTAAAGAAAATCATATAGACAAATTCATGAATGTTTTTCTGAAGCATTTTGAAAACAAGACCTACCTATATGTCTAAAAACAATTTTTAGAATTATCAAAATTTTGGAGTCGCTGAGAATAAATGAAGAATGGGAATTAAAAGAGGCATTAATTTGTGTTACTGCTGAACAAGACCCCACTGTAACCAGTAGACAACTTACTGAGGTAACAGATTCATCGCCTATACAATTCAAAGAGCCCTTAAAAAAATTGTTTCAGTCTACAAGGCCCGAAAAACACATTAAATTTTCCGAAGCGAATTTGGACGTATGGAGTTTTGCGAATTAATAATGAAAAGGGCAAATACAGATGAAAACTTTCCAAGATCAGTTGTTTCCATGATAAATCGACCTTTCACTATTAAATCGACATAATCCAACTCAAGCTCGATATTGGTCTCGTGAAAACCTACACAGGTATTTTGAGGTTTAGACAGTATCCTCAAGAATTGAATGGTGTTTGGGCTGGTATGTTGGAGAACACCTTATTGGACCATTTTTTATTGAAGACAATTTAACTGCAGCAATTTATTTGGATCCTCGGCACAACGGCAAATTGTACCGGCAATTCGCCAATTATTAGGAGTAAGATTTGGTAATATCTGGTTTCAGCAAGATGGTTGTCCCGCTCACAATGGACGTATTGTTCAAGAATATTTGAACAATACGTTTCACTAAGTTTGATCATGGACGTGGAACCATTTTGTGGTCCATGAATCACGAGACCCGTGCTCTAATGATTTTCTTTTTATACGTAGATTATTTAAAAAATAAGGTTTATGGTCACGATACGGCTAATAATTTAGAAAACAGAAATAAAAATCGAAGAAAGCTTTTTAAACTATCAGCCTAATATGCTAACAAACGTTAGACTGGGTTTTTACGATCGTTTGGGATACTGCCTTGCGCAAGAAGAGGTTTTGTTTGAATATTTATTACAATTTCATTTTGATATTTTTTATGTATATAATTATTTATTTTTTCATTGCGTACTATTTTAATTTTTTAGAAATGAGTTTTGGGTTTAGAACTTACTTTTTATTTTGCTTTGGCAATTAATGAACTGATAAATAAATCTGTTGGTATTTAATTCCCTAATAAATAACGGCATTAAGTATCAACTGTTTCTCAACAAATTAGACGCATGAATTTACATTTTCCATAATTTTCAAGCGCGCCTTAAACCATACAACACACCCGTCCGAAAACATATTACCAACTGATATCTCGTTTGGTCTAATGCCGATGCTTTATCGATCGAAGCGGACAGTGAAGTAAATCCATCAGTTCCCTGCCTAAGTTTTTACTACCCTTTTTGGACCTGTCTGTGTATGTCCGATGAGCGAATTATTTATGGCTGTGTATAGAAACATATCGTTTTCAGATATAAGGATCTTACATTACATACAACGAACTAAATATCATACTTGTTGAATATAGTCTATTTTATAAATTAACAAATTTTCTGCTAAAATAATTAAATTACTTTTTGTTCTTTGTCAGTTTATTATGGTTTTGATTAAGCCTAAGTTGTCTATTTTATGTGGCGGATTTATATTAAAAATCGCTGACTTTTATATCACTTCCAAAAAAAACACAAAAACGTTTTAAATCTGCAATATTTTATTTTCTGGAATAAAAATCGTTATCACAGAATTTAGTTTATATGTCATAGTCAATCCTCGAAGCTCTGGCTTTCCTAGGTTTGACTGGTCAGTCCTCAGGTATGACTTAAAGTCTTAATTAAGCCCAAACTCAAGTAGTTTCCAGCCTTTGACTAAAAATTTTCGATCAAACCTAGGACAAGCTATTAGATGAGTCAAACGTCAAAACTCGAATTTTATAAAATCGGGGTTTGACCAGTCAAACTTTAATTAGAAATTTAATTAAAATATTAGAAAGTCATGGTTGTTAAATTAGATCTCCAATAAAACTTTTTTTTAATTTTTTAATATTTGTGTTGTTATATTGTCATAATTAAAATTAAAAAAATAGTCTATTCCGACATGGTGACGCAATATGACATTTAGAATTGCACAATACGTCAGATCTCTTGCATTTAGAGCTAACCAAATAACCGCAACAACAAGTATAAACTTATTTAAACGTGTTACAAGTACAGTCGACGTTTGACCGGGTCTGCCAGTCTCTTCTAGAATCGAGTAGGCGAAGCCCGAAACAGATTATTTTACTTTCGACGTATGACTGAAAAGTTAGGGACTTCTAGGTTTGACTAAAAATAATTTAGTCAAAGGCCGAAATTAATTTATTTCGGGGTTAGCCAACTTTGGTCAAACCTAGGATAGAACAGTCATTCCATGAAAGACTACCTGCAAAGATATGCCGATATGACTTATACAAAATAATTTTTGCTTAAAAAAACAAATTATGGCACACATTTTAAAACTGTTCTATGTTTTAATACATCTTCGAGTGCAGTCCTTAAAGCAAGATTATTTTTTTTATTATAATATCAAAAAATATAATTTTGACCATATTAAAATAAGGGGTTCACGCAACACTAACTATTAACAAAAGCAGAAAAACTGGTAAGTTTATTTTATTTTTACTATTTTACTAAAAATATAATATAATTTATAATAATTGTTGGTGTAGTTCATAAATTTTATTTAATTCTACAGGCCAAATCTCTTTCAAAAAATATATATTTTAGTCGTTCAAATCAATAAAAATATAAAGGCTTTTTAGCCCAGGTGCCATCTACTAGCTCCAAAAGTAGGTTATCCGGACTACGACTTCCAAGTTTAAGTTTTCAAGCGACCGAGCCGCACTGCATAGTAATGTTAAAAGTAAGAGTAAGAACCAGAAAGACCAATAACAACACAGAGTTTTGCGTTTCAGCTAGTAACTTTCTTTTTCTATGACAGCACAGGCACACTTTAAATGAGATATATTGTCTATACAAAAAAGCATTTTATTTTTTCTTTGTTAGGATTTTTTAATTTAAAACGTCTATAGGATCTTTGTTAATGAACGGTTTTAAATATGGACAAATTTATCATCATAGAAGCAAATGTTGCTGTATATTAGACAATTACTTTTCCGTTTGACAAGACTTTTTAGTAATACCAAAACACCAGTATGTACCACCCCTTTTTTAAAAGGTCCCATATCTTCTAAAAACCATAATCCGTACAAAGGTTAGTTTCCACTATTTTTTTATATGAAAAAAACTGTCAAAAATAGCCATTTTTTTTAGTGATATATTTGAATTTAATTGTATTTTAATCGCGATACATCGACAAACATTTGTAAGAATCGAAAAACAGAAAAAAATAGTTTCGTGCCAATCCTTATAGGGCATTTTCGCAGATAAAGTCGGAAAACCCTAAAATTGACAATTTAAAAAAAATCATAACCCAGAAGGAGAAAGGACTTGTATAGACCAGATAAAATAGTTAAGCATTATAAAACCTTGTCTAGTATATCCAGAAGCTTTTACTAGCATTAGCTTAAGTAGCTTAGAAAACAAGTTTGTTTAGATGGTGCAGTAATAAGGCTTTGTTTGCTAAGGTAGATAGGCTCATTTACAAGAATTAGACGAAATTCTTATCTCATATAAAACAACCACCCGAAAAAAATCAAAGTCGATAGTAAACCAACGAACGTATATTTCCAACTAACTATTTTATTTTACATCCTGCACCTATCTCCATACCTCATCATGTTTTCTTTTCTTACTTATATAATATCGGCCGTAGCCAAACATAATTGCAACCTTCCGGATGATTCAGACCTGTGGGGAGTTTTTTGCATTGCTTCGTTCCATGACTTTACAGTCGGCCGCGCTACCCTCATCCGTCCTGTGGACCATTATCTAAATAAAGGACATATCAGTACTTTTAGGTCAAAGCTGTTAATTATATTTATACAACGTCTAAAGAGGTACATTTATGTAAAGTTGTTTCTGCTTTTCTCGTCGGCGATCTCTGAAATGCAGGAGTAATATTGTTAAATATTAATAGCAATAGGGCAACTATACAATTCAAGGAAATGAAAACATGATCATAACACAATAAATATTTAAATACCTAAATACAAAAAAAATATATATAAAAAAATACAATCATCTTTTATAGCTATAAGTTATTTTCATTATGAGTACTTTCATATCATCGTTTTCTGATTCTACTCGTCGGATTCAAACTAGCTTGTACATTGAAAGCCTTCATTTTGTCAATTGGAACCACCCCTTGATACTTTCTCTGCGATCGAGAAGATCCGTGAGGGGTCCTTAATAACGTATCGATCATGATCTAATCCTTTGACTACAATGTAGGGCCCACTATATTTGGTAAGCAACTTTTTACTTTTCCCGTCGTTATTCGTAAGAACCGATCGTATCAGTACCTGGTCACCAACATTAAATTACTTTTGTCGTGAACGGCGGGCATCGTAGCGCACCTTTTGCTTGTCTTGCACTTGATCTAGGTGAGCTTTTGCGTTAGCTCGTGTGCACTCCAGGTTACTGTCTTGTAGTGATTCTAAACTTACTTCGTTGTCGAGGATTGCATTAGCAACTCCCCTTGGTGAATACCCAAAGAACAGTTCGTAAGGGGACTTGCCCGTAGCTAAATTCTTCGTTGAATTTAGTCCCCATCTTATTTTTGACACATTCACATCCCATTGCTTCTCATTTTCCGTCAATGAAGCTAGTGCTGACAAAATGGTCCTATTATAACGTTCTACTTGTCCGTTCGCCCTTGGGGTTGCGGTAGCATTCAAGACATGTTTGATGTTCAATTCCTTGCAATATTTTTCAAACTCCTTGGATGTATAGCAACTTCCACGATCCGTAATTATTCGCCGAGGAACGCCAAAGTTATCAACCACGCTGTCGAGAAACGTAATCAATGGTCCACTTTTTGTTGTTTTTACGGCCTTCATGAATACAAATTTTGTGAATGAGTCAACAATAACAATTAAATACTGATTCTTCTGCCGTGAAGCTACAAATGGACCCAAATGGTCAATATGTAGTGTATCAAATGGACAAGCCACCTTCTCAATAGGATGTAAATAGCCAGAGCGTTTGCCTCCAGGTTCCTTATTGTACAAACAAGGAAGACAAGCCGCTATAAACTTCTTGGTATACTTTCTTTGGCCTGCAAACCAATAAATCTTACTTATTGCCGATAACGTCTTCTTAACCGACAAATGTCCATTACCATCGTGGTAATGCAATAATACCTGTCGCCTTGCAGACTTTGGAACTACCCACCTTTTACCTTCCGAAGTAATTTTATATAATCGTTCGTTTTCCAGACAATATTCCTTGTGAATTTGCTTCTCTTCTTTGTCGGACGGATTCTTTTTGAGGACTTCTATCAGATATTTACATCTGGTATCCATCAGCTGGGCATGAAGGACCCAATCGTCGCTCGAAATATTTACTTGTAACACTTCGACATTTGAATCTGCTGACTCTATTACTGGATTCCGGCTCAGAGCATCAGCATGTGCCATTTTTAAACCAGGGCGATATTCAACCTCAAACGTAAACTCTTGAATGGATAACCACCACCGCCCTATTCGTGGCACTAAATCTCGTTTACTGAGAGTACTCTAACCGCACTGCAATCAGTAATGACCTTAAAGTGAATGCCTACCAAATATACCCTAAAATGTTTTATGGTATCGACCACAGCTATAGTCTCGAGCTCAAATGAGTGGTATCTTTGTTCTTCCTTACTGGTCTGCCTTGAATAATACATTACAGGTTTAAGTTTACCTTCATGTTCCTGTAAAAGAATGCCACCAATTCCCCATTTTGATGCATCAGTATGAACTTCGGTCCGTAATTTTGGATCATAAATTGCCAAAAGAGGACGTGTAATCAACCTTTCCTTCAGAGTCTCGAATGCTGTACGTTGTTCGTTTTCCCACGTGAAGGCTACATCCTTCTTAGTTAGCATAGTTAAAGGACGCGCTATCGTAGCGAAATCCTTTACATATCTGCGGAAATAGCCTGCCAGTCCCAAAAATTGGCGTATTTTGTGCACATCAGTTGGCACAGGGTAGTTTCGAACAGCTTCTATTTTCCGGGATCCTGGCTGAACTCCTTGTCGAGAAATTTCGTGTCCAAGATATTCAATTTTTCTCAGGAAAAATTGGCATTTAGAGAGACGTAACGTTAGCCCAGCTGTTTTAATCGACTTTAATACTTCCTCAAGTAGTGGTAAGCCACTATCAAAATCTTTGATGGTATTAATATATCATCCATGTAGGCTGTAACATTTCCATATCGTAAATTGCCCAATATTTTATTTACTGTTCTTTGAAATATTGCCGGGGCATTACAAAGTCCAAAGGGCACCCGTAAGTATTCGTAATGTCCATCGGGCGTTATAAAAGCTGTTTTGGATATGGATGATTCTTCTATTGGTATTTGATGATATCCGCTTGCGAGGTCTAAACTTGTGAAAAACTGACAACCCTTAAGTTTTTCCAAAAAATCGTCTGCGTGTGGCAGTGGAAATCTGTCCTTAATAGTCTTAGAGTTTAAAGATCGATAATCAACACACATACGCATTGTACCATTCTTTTTTTTTAACTAACAAAATTGGACTTGAGTATGGTGATTCTGATTCTCTGATTATTTCGTTTTGTAATAAATCGTCTACCATATTTCTGACTTCTTCACGTTCTTTATGAGAAAGTCTATATGGCCTGTAAACTACCGGTCTATCATCAGTGAGATGAATAGACATCTTTAGAACATCTGTTTTACCTAATTCGGATGTATTTTGAGCAAAGCAACATCTAAAGGAATTAATCAAGTCAAGCAAACGATTAGCTTGATCATTCGTAAGATTTGTGTTATACGATAAGTCAGACAAATTGAACAAGCTCTTTTCGTTGGTTTGAACAATTAAATTAGAAATATTTGGACAATTCGTTTTGTCTTCAAAACATTGCACAGATCTTACTAATATTTGTTTTGTATTCATGCTGCGAAACGTTGGTAATAGTGACGTAACCGCCTTCACTCTGGGTTATACATTCTCCGACGTAGTGCTACCTGCCAGGTACTGCTCGTAGACTACCAGGAATGTACACTTCGCCAGTAAAACCATTGCGGGAGGTAAGGGTGACCATGACAGTAGTTTGAGGTGGTACAATGACGTTTTCTCTAGCCCACAAAGGTATTTTTCTTGGTTCCTGATGTAACACTTCGTTGAGGTCGTCATCGGGTGTTAAAATTCTTACATTATCGTTGGCAACAATCATAATAACATTTGGCAAATTTAAGAAGGGTTGACCTATCATAATTGGTATTGTTTGTACCTTATCGGGTACCACCAAAGCCCGTACAGTCGCCTTTGCCCTGTCAACACAAATATTAACCTCAACTTCGCCTAGAACATCTATGACTGAAGCACCATAGCCGGTTATCGTTACCTTGCTAGGGTACACGTAAGAGCGAGTTCTTTTGAAAAACATTCTCTGATTAATACACCGCAACCAGTATCGACGTAAGCTTGGGTTGGCTTTTCGTTCACCAAACAATTAAAAAATACGTCCCATTCTGGTCGGGGTTCTTGGATGTAATAAAATTGGCTTGCCTTCGTTGGCAATCCTTCTCCAAATGACCCACCTGTTGCATTTTGTACATACTAGTTTAGGCTTCGGGCATTTATTGGCGAAATGTCCTCTTTGTTTACAGTTGTAGCATTTTGTTCTCCATTTATGTTAAACTTCATTTTTTTGTTAGGAATTTCTGATCCCTTTTATTTTCAGGGTGAAAACGTTTTCGAAAATGTTTTGGAGCTTCAAAATGGTGATATGTATTTTCAGGTCTTAGTGACGACAAGTATTCGGCGTACAAGCATCTGGTGAGTCATATCTTCCAGCACGGGCTCCCACTTGAATTGTAGCATCGCCTATGCCATCAATAATTAGTGAAACAGCATTCTTGTTACTTATCTCGCATGCGTTTATAAGGTCCATCTTCTGGAAATAGTACTCTTCCCAGCTTTCGTTAGTCATTTTGCGCCTATTTAACAATTTTCGTAAAGCATTTGCATAATCTTGATGCTCGGGAAAAGTTTTAAGCAACAAAACCTTCCATTCCTTCCATGACATGTCATAACTCGTTAAGTTGTCATACCAATTTCGAGCCAATCACTCAGGCGACCTTGCATATGAAATGCCATGGTGAAGTCATCCCAGTTATTTATCTTGCCAAGTTGTTCTATTTTCTCTATCCATTTTGCGCAGCTGAGATTTGGATTGCCAGGTGTAAAATGTGGAATGCAATCAGGTTTTATTGACATCTTGCTCGGACCAGGATTTTGCGTCGAACTGTGCTCTATTAGTTTTTCTACCAATTTTTCTAGCCGTTTTATCGTATCTTGTGATGAGGTTGGTGGTGTTAAGCTTCGCTCTGATGTAGGTTGATTGGAAGAAACTACTTCAACTCTAGAACTAACTTGTGAATTATAACCTGGACGTGAACTGCGTTTTCCCTTGCGTTTATAATCGTAGTGCTCATCGGAGCTCGAACTTGAACTCGTTGAACTCGAGCGTGATCGCCCCATGGTCAAAACTAACTTTAAATTAATATAGTCTAACCACTTCCAAATATTTTACAAAATAACAACAAAATAATTAACTAATAATGTCTTAAAATAATACTAATAATAATAATTATAACAATTACCCCTTTTGATACTTTTAAAGGGTGCTTATCATAGAAAAATAGATGTGATTAATATGCTTGTTTACGTTAACTAAACAAATCCTTTGATTTTATTTTATAAAATTACAAACTTTGTTCATATTAAAACAAAGCCGACATGCGAAAAAAGTCAATTATATTATAGCATTGCAGTACTTACAATAATAATGTAATAATTCCAAAATTTTGAGAACTTTATCACTATCACTACTAGATTAGGTTTTAAAAATAACCTAACGGTCGGGGAAACCAAAATTTTACTTAATTAAGCACCAAACCTAATAAAAAACCCCCTTTTTAGTCTTTTGATAGTTATATTTTTATTGACTCATAAAGTACATAGGATAGGGTTATGTATGGAATAACACATCAAAAAAATGGCCTCCACGGCTTTGCATGCACATCGCACTTTTTTTGGAAATTTTCCATGACCATTCTGCATAAATGTGGCTGAATTTCGTTGATGGGGGTTGAATCTCCTCCTTTAATGCCGGGGGTTGTGGGTTTGTTGACATAGACTTTTGATTTCAAATAACCCCATAAAAAAAATCTAATGGTGTTAAATCACACGATCTGGGGGGCCAATTTTGATCACCGAAACGAGAGAGTACACGACCTGGAAATGTCTCATGCAGTAATTGAATTGTTTCACGGGCTTTTGACATGGGCACCGTCTTGTTAAAACCACATATTGGACACATCAATATCATCCTTTTTAAAAGAACTGTGTAATCATGTCGCGATATCGAGCACCAGTAACAGTCACTCTTGACCACATATTTTCAAAAAAAAATGTCCCAATTATGCCTCCACCCAAAAAACCACACCATACAGTCACGCGTTGTGGGTGCATTTGTTTTTCGACAATCACATGTGGTTCTCCGAACCCCAAAGGGGGGAATTTTGGCGATTAACAAAGCCATCAAGATAAAAATTGCTTCATCGCTTGGATGATTTTGCTCGAAAAATCAGGGTCCATTTTTGATGTTCAATAATCCATTCAACGAACTCTTTTTCTGTACATGGTCATTAGGCTTCAATTGTTGTGTTAATTGAATTTTGTAAGCTGAAGACACAGATCTTTTGATATACGCTGTAGAGAGTTTTAAAATTTGCAATTCTTGTCCACGACGTCAATTGAGGTTCCTGGATTGTCAGCAACACTCCCGCACTCTTCGATATTCACATTTGAACGGCTTTTTTTGGACGACCGTGGTTTGGCGTCTCCAACGGATCCAGTCTCCATGAATTTTTCAATTAATCTCTTCACAGTTGACGAAGTTAAAACACTATTCCGACCATATTTTGTATGAAATTTTCGAACTACAGCCGCCAAGCTTTCTTTTTTTTTGAAATATTCTTTAATAATGAAGAACGTTGTTCTATCGTGTAACGCTCCTTTTTAAAAACCCTATACTGTTAGCTGTCAAATTTTTTTTTTTTCAGGGTTCCAACACTTCCTGCACAAATGGCGGCAAATTCAAATCTTGCGTTAATTTTGGGACACCCTTTATAAGGGCAAACCCCTTAATTTTTACAATTAAGAATAAACACAACAACTTAGTACTTAATTAAAGCACGCATAGTTTTTTTTTTTTTTTTAAACACAACACCCAAAATACAAAAAAAAAAAACAAACAAACTTGAAGTCTATTTTCAACGAGAGGCGAGAATTATCCCCCCGCTGCACTATAAAACAACCACCCGAAAAAAATCAAAGTCGATAGTAAACCAACGAACGTATATTTCCAATAACTTTTTTTTTACTTTTCCCCCACCCCGTTTTTTTTTTTCCTTTATAAAATGGGGTAGCCAAAACTAATTAAAACCCCGGATGATTCGAATTGGGGGTTTTTTTTTTCAGCTTCGTTCCTGACTTTAATAACATAAAATTTTTTTTTTTAAAATAATTTTACAATTAGAAAAAATTAACGGAAAAAAAAATAATTAAAAAATTAAACAATAAAAAAAAATTTAATTTTCTCATTAACTAGGCAATTTAAACTTTTTTAATTTAAAACTCTTAAATTGCCAAAATTTTTAAAAAAACATTTAAATCAAAACTTAAATTATTGTTCCATTAACATTAACTAAATTTTTACATTTTTTGACCTTACCCACTTTTTCCATACACATTTAGTTATTGTGCAGATTTAAAATATTTCACCAAATATTTTAATAAAAAAAGTAAATAAATATAAAAGTTGTTAACACATTTTAATAAATTTGTTGTGGTTAGTTTATAATTATTTTATTTTTTAAAATATTATATATAAAAAGCATATTTATTATTTAGATTTAAACATTGCAAAAGTGGATCACATTTGCTTTTTCCTCTAGAAATGTTTATACTCCGCCTTTTTTGTCCAAACCACCCCGTGTATAACCTTAAAATTGACTTTAAAAATTTTTTAGACCTACACAGTTATTTTTTTTAAAATTTCTGAATACGCTTATAAAAAAAAAAAATATGTATCACACCCAAAACCCTTTACAATAGAACATAAAAAAAAAATTTTTCAGGGTTTTTGTCTGTTTTTTTTTAAGAAAAAATTTCAAAAGGCTATATTTTACGATTACAATATTACTCTCCTGAGAAAGAAGTGAAAATCTAGTTTGTGGTTTAAAAAAATTTACAAATTAAAAAAGCACATTAATCACAAAATTTAATTAATTTTACTTAGTACTTTAATCATGGAATTAATGATATGGCCTAAATATTTACTAAATTTGCATTGATGTCCGGTCTGTTTAAAATAAATTTCAAAAATTAAAGTGCTTTTAATATTTACATACATATTTTCCCATATAGTTGTGCTAGTTTCTGGAATGACCCAATTTTATTTTCCCGATGCAACTGGGTCAGCAGACACGGATGCAGGATGGGGTTTGAGCCTGCGTTTGGGTAAATCCTTATGACCTCGACATACTCGTATTCTCTAAAATGATTATTGCGTTTCAAATGCGCACTTGTTACGCGGCCTAAAATCCTTAAGTTCTACCAATAAAGAGTGTCCTCTAGAAAGATCTTGTGGACAAATGGGTTTAATTAATACAAAAGTGCTATAGATGTTTATTTATAAAATAAAAAAATAATTAAAAAAAAAACGGCAACCAACCAACAGATCAATGTCGTTATTCGAATGACAAGGTTGTTGCATAAAAGTTTAAAGCAAACTAAATTTTTTGGGGATATTCGGGTTTCCTATACTAAAATCATTTATTACAAAAAAAAAAAAATTAATGAAATTTTTTAAAAAAATGAATTTGAATATTTTAAAAAAACAAATATTTTTTATTTATTCAAGCTTGTCTTTGGAAGTTTTTTTTTTTTTCCAAATTTTTTGAGTAGTGTATAGAAGTTTCATTTCTTAGTAGATAAGCAGTCAAAAACCTTTCCCCCTTTCCAATTACTAATTTACAAATCTCACTTCTTTTAACATTTTCTTGTTGGTTCTTAGTTTTTCTCTATGCCCCCTAAATGAAGGGACAAAGCTGTAAATAAATCTTACAGTTTTCCCTTGTGGCGAATTTTTTAGGTTTTTTGGGATGCTTTTGAGCAAAAAAAATTTTTATTTAACAGGTAGAAAAGGGCTAAAAAGACCTCTCAAGGCCCAAAAAAAAGTTTCGCCCTAATATCTGCCAAAATATGCGAATTGGAGAATCTTTGTTTAAAAAAAAAAAAAGACCGCCTTATAGTCTACAAAAATGGTCCTTATACTTTTTTTTGAAAATCGATAGTGTTCGAGATAACGGCCCAAAAAAGTTCCCATTTCAGCTGCCGCTCTACCGCTAAATGCCCCTATCTTCATGGATTCACTGATAAGCGGGGGGAAAAAATTGTTCCATTATTAGGGCAATAATGTACATTTTTAATACAAAGTTCATTGAAAGGGAAAAACCCCTGTACCAATCCTTGCATATGAGTTTGGGTCCATTTTTTTTTTTTTAGAAAAAAAAAAGGGTAAAATTTTTTTTTCACAATATTTTGGGAGTATCTTATTAATGTATTAATATTTTTTGAAAAATGGTTTGCTATTAACATTTCTTTTTTATAATGAAACCTTAGTAAGGGTTTAAAAACCCCAAAATTTTTTTTTTACCATCTTTCTTGGGTTTTGATAAAAAATTGCAAATCTGTTTTTTTTACCTCTTCAATCTATCCAGTGTGGAATGTTATGGATTTTCGAGGGCCCTTTTTTTGCGAAAAATATTGGTTTCCCCAAAAAAAAGGGGAAAAACCTTTTTTTGTATATTTTGAGGTGATCTTTATTTTTTATTTGAACAAAAATTCCCATATTTTGGCAGATATTCGCTAGAAACTCATTTTTGGGACTTTGGGGGGCCATTTTCAGCGGGTTCCCACAAATGTTCATACCAGCGCCTATGTCTTACTCAATCTATCAAAATCAATAACTTGTTTTGATTGATGCCATTACTAAATTTAGGTAAATTTCACCCTTATTTTCCCCCTTTTATGTTTTTTTGCCCATTAATTATCCTGTTTTTTTTATATTTTTTTTATTTTGACCTCTTGAAAGTTTTTCACATTTACAATTAGTCCCCTAAAATACCCTCCTGAGACTTTGTCTTAATTTTTCATGAAGGATTCACTTTCAGTTGGTTACGGGGTTTTTTCTTTAATACGATTTCTTTAACATCTGTTTCCTTACAAAATCTCACTAACTTAAAAAAAAACATGAACAATCTTTTAAAAGCGAGATCCTGTAATAAAAAAAAATTTAAAAAAAATCAAATTGGCTCTTCGTTGCGTGTTTTGAAATGTCCTTTTTTAGATTTGCCCTTTTTAAAAAAACTTAAAAGGGATCCCCCCATAACCAACACAATCTGATAAATTTGTAAATTTTATACAATAAATAGTGTTTATGCTAAATTTAGTTTAATTTGGATTTCACATTCTTTTGTAATTTTGAGAAAAAAGCAGACCATGCACCACTGCACACAGTCACACACATACAGAAATTATTATTTAATATATTTTTCATAACCCAGAGATATAGAAAAAAAAATATACAGGGTGTTTTCCCAACTACGGTACGAAACTTCAGGGGGGGGATTGGCTAGGTCGTTTTAAGAAAAAAGTTCCTATGAACATATGTCCGGAGTGGCTTCGTTTCTGAGATGGGGGGTTGAATTTAAAAAAAAAAAAACGGCATTAAAAAATATCATATTCTAAAACCGATTTGGTCGAAATTTGGTGCAGTTATTTGAAGTAATAAGGTGCTTTTTAGCTCTAACTAGATTAAAATTAGCTCCAGTGGCGTCTCAGTGGGCACCACAGCCATATTATTGACGAAAAAAAGTACCCAATGACTTTTTCTTATAGTTTATATTTTTTTTAAAATTAAGCAACTAAAAATACAACTTTTTACTTTCCTGTGTTTTCTTCATTTTAAAACTTCTTTTTTTGAGAAAAAAAAAAAAAACCAAAAAAAAAAAAATAAACCCCATTGACCTTAAAGTAAATGAGCAAAATGTCCACCTTCTGATAAAATACAGAACTGCAACCGATTTGTCACACGTGCAAAAAATTTCCGGGGGATTCCTTATGACATTTCAATTGTCAATTATCCGATTCCTCAAGTCATTCACATCTAGTACAGGAGTTTTTTTAAACCCAAAAGCTTTTCAACTGGCCCCATAAACAGAAATCTAGAGGGGGTTTATATCAGGACTGCGTGGTGGCCAATTTTGAGGTCCTGCGCTTTTCCCAACCAGCGATTAGGGTAGGTGATGTCGAGATGCTGATAGCAAGAGCACTAAAAATGAGCTGGAGCCCAATTTTATAAACCCAAAATTTACTCTTCTTTTTCGGGTACTTCTTCTAACAAAAAAGGGGAAATGATGTTGCAAAAAGTCCGTGTAGGATTCACCTGGTTTTAACTTGCTGGTAAAAAAATGGGCCAATTAGGTAGTCATCAATAATTTTCCACCCAAACGTTCAACAAAAAAATTTTGCTGAAAATGACTTTCTTTAATAACGTGGGGGGGTTTTTCGGCCCAAAAATGGTCATTGTGAAAGTTCATAATAGCATTTCGTAAAATTTGGGCCCCCTCCGTAAATAAAACATTTGGTAAAAAATTATTATTGTATGCCATGGTATGAATCAACTACCTGCAAAACATTAATCTTGTTTGAAAATCCCGAGGTAGCAGAGCTTGGACCCGCGGTATGTGATATGGGTACAGGAGGTTTTTTTTTTGGGGAATTTCCAAACGGTTCAACTTCAAGCTGCTGTGCAATCTTCCTGGTACTATTTGAAGGATCTTCTTCTATCGCATTAAGAATAGCTCCTTTTAATTCAGGCGTTGTTACAGTTTCTGGTTTCCCCCCCCTGTATTTTTATTAAAACTCCCAGTTTAAAAAACCCTTTCGTGTAGCGTTCTAAATGTTTTGGCACATGGAATTAGTCTGTTAGGATATCTGTCCTGGTAAATTCTTCGTGCTTCTTCCGCATTTCCATGTGCTAATCCATAAATAAAGTGCATGTCAGCCATTTCCTTTAGTAAAATTATTCATGATGGATCACCCCTAATTGCCCTTGAATTTTACTAAAAGACAAATTTCCCCGTAACTGGTCCCCCGCTTACCTGGGGCGGTAGTGAGCGATCTCCTGGTCAGTCTGGGAAATTTTGGGTTTTGGGTTTTACCGATGGACCCCAAACTGACAATGGAAACCCCCGGGGAAACATTTTGGATGACCCCAGGTTCAATGCTTATGCTTCCCTGGGGAAATATCCACTGTTTTTTCCGGCGGAAATATATGCCATTGAACTTTGTCTGCGAGAGAACTTGAGGAGGAGAAAAAGGGCAGGGACATTACTATCTTCTCTGATAGTCAAGCCCATAAAAGCTTTGGCATCCCAACAAAACAACTCAAGGTTGGTTTGGAACCTTTTTCAAAGCCCCTAAACCTGGCTAACCACAACAAAGTTACACTTTCCTGGGTGCCAGGAACAGGGGGAAACAGGGCAATGAAAATCAAAAATCCCCCGGGCCCGGCGAGGCTCCGCAGCAATGTTTGTGGGTCCTGAACCTGTTTTTTTTAATTTTCCCAAAAACCTCGGTTCGTGGCTACATGACTCGGTGGATTCCAAAAAAAATCAGTCATCTGGAACCACATTCCAAAAAGGAAAATCACAGTAAATCAATGCTGGACTCACCATCGAAAGCATTGGCAAAAGAACTTTTTAAAACTAAAAAGGGAAAAACCGATTAGGATAGTGACAGGTTAATAACCGGACACTGCACCCCCAAAAAAACATATGCACACTATGGGCATCTATAAAAGAAGAACCCATTTTTCAGACTATGTGACGAAGAGGAAGGAAGCCTCCCCCCATCATATATAGGGGCCCCCCCACTTACATACTGGAGAAAAATCAAAAAACCCATGGTGGACACTAACCACCAGGAGGCTGGAAAAACCCGAAAAGAACAAAAAAAGGGTACTACACCCCTCTAAGGTGTCAAACCTTTTTTAATGAAACAGATACACGAAGTACAACAAAACCCGAGGCTGCAGTGTCGAAAAGGGGACAAAAAACCCAACGTGTATTTCCTTTACAATCAATCAATCAATCAAA
>JAHBCN010017354.1:0-18460 GCA_019359885.1 Listronotus oregonensis
AGAACAAGAGTCGTTTAATCTTGTCGGCGTTACTTTTTTAAGAATAACCTCAACTGGCACAAACACATTTTATCCGTAGCTTCGGCAGCTTCAAAAAAGATTGGATTTCTCTTCCGAGCCAGAAAATATTTCTCTTCTTCCAATTTGTACACTATGTATGTATCCCAAATCAGACCCTCTTTAGAATATTATTTGTTCTCATGTCTGGGGAATGGCGTCCCCTACAACACTTAGCATTCTGGACTACATTTAAAAAAGAGCCGTTCGTCTTATTAACGATCCAACGCTCATAGAAAGGCTTCCTCTTCTTGCCCACCGTCGAGCTGTAGGGGATCCGTCGCTCTTCTATAGGTATTTTCACGGCTTCTGCTCAGAGGAGTTGGCCAGTATAATTCCTTCTCTGGCAGCTCCTAACAGAGCAACACGTAGTGCAACTTTTATGCATCCTTTTACAGTTCAGTTAGAGAGGCCCCGAACTTCCCGCTTTCTTCGTTCCTTTATCCCTAGAGTGTCAAAACTATGGAACCTGCTGCCCGCAGAAGTTTTTCCTTCTCCTCCCAATCTCCAAAAATTTAAGTCCCGTGTGAACAAACTCCCTCTCACCACACTGAAGACACCACGGTACGTTAGTACTTAGGCATCAGCCTTCGTGGACTGTCCCAAGATATAAAAAAAGAACCACTATTTCCAAGAAAATTATGGAAAGTATATATTATATATGGTTCGAGAAAAACACTTTTTAAATATATATACAGGGTGTTACAGAATGTTGTGAGGAAAATTTAGGGGCAGAATCTATATCTAAAAATATGAAAAAAAGTTCATATAAACATGGGTCGGGAAATGCTTTGTTTTTATGATACGGGGTGTTTAAAGTTTTTCGCCTTTTATAATTTATTTTACATTTTTCGAAAACCCGTGGACATATTGAGATAAGTTTTACTACACGCAAATATATCTTTATAGGTCACATTTACATGTACAAAATTATTTTCTCAGGGATTTACATTAGTGGCGTTCGTGCCTGTAAGTTCTTATTTTTAGCGAAGAAAACTGTACGCTACTGATTTTCGCAACAATTAATTGCTTTCTTAAAGCCGGTTTAATTCTGCTTAAACAGTTCCTTCTGGACTTTATCGTTCTGACAAAAAAGCCCATGAGGTACTTTTTGAGCGTAATTAAACTAAAATAATTAAATTAAAGCAATACTAATTTTTGCGAAAACCAGTGGCGTACAATTTTTTCGCTAAAAATTAGGACCAACCGGCACAAACGCCACTGATGTAAGTGCCTCAGAAAACAATTTTATACATGTAAATGTGACCTATATTTATACATTTGCGTGCACAAAAACTCATTTCAATATCTTTACGGGTTTTCGAGAAATGTTGTTATAAATAATAACAAATAGGTCAACTTTTTTTGGGCAAAGAGGCTCCTTAATAAAATAAAAAAAAATTAAAAATCCTGGTAGGTGTGACTACTAAGCTTGGTTGTTTTAAAATTACGAGGCCTTCAAGTAATCATACCTACCAGTACGTTCACATACATATAAAGACAATGAGGCATCTGCAACCCTTTTTTGCTGTTTTTTATGGTAAAAGAAATGCATCGGTGATGCTTTTTTAGTAAAAATTGTAATTTTCTTTAATTTTTTTTGTCATATGGTCAAATTAAATTTGTGTGGAAAATAGCAATAAGAGGGCAAAAAATGTTAATTTTGAATTAAACTCATTTGTGCAGCTCTTCGCTTGTTTGTATAATAATGTAAAAACAACCCAGAACTCACCACGAGGAGGTGGCTGCACTTCGAGTTCCACCCACACCGTTCCCAATTATCCAACCAATATTAAGGGTGTGTGTTTGCTATTTATATTTTTCACATTACTTACATTGCATGTATGGTATTAACTTTGGTTTGATCTTTCTGCTTATATTTATTTTGTTATACCTTGTTTACTTTTTACCTGTGTTTGGCATCTGCGATGCTTTTTTGATTAATTATCTCCTTCACCATAACACCCATATATCCTTAATATAAATTATATTTCTGCAATGTTTTTGTTTTAAATATATATATATATATATATATATATATATATATATATATATATATATATATATATATATATATATATATATATATATATATATATATATATATATATATATATATATATATATATATATATATATATATATATATATATATATATATATATATATATATAGATTCTAAATTCTTGGGGATTCGGTCTAGGGCTGAAGTAAAACTCTTTTTTTACTAAACGCCGAGCTTTCGGAAATTTATTTTTTCCTTTTTCAAGGGTGCAAAGTGAGTTTTCTTAAGGCTAGAGTCTTTATAAGAAACATAATCAATTTATTGTTTTACATCTTAGTGCTCATAATTTTTGAATTTAAATTTTTTAACATTTATACATCCTGGTGTTTTCTAGAACATCTTGAAACATACTGTTGTTGCAACAGTATGTTTCAAGATGTTCGCCAGGATGTATAATGTTAAAAATTAAATTCAAAATTATGAGCACTAATATGTAAAACAATAAATTGATTATGTTTCTATAAAGACTCTAGCCTAAAAACTCACTTTGACCCGAAAGGAAAATAAATTTCCGGCTCGGTTGTAAAGGTTTTACTTTGCCTAGACCGAACCCAAATTTAGAATCTTTGTATTCAACTAGTCGGTCAAGACTACCCTTCCACTTTTATATATATATATATATATATATATATATATATATATATATATATATATATATATATATATATATATATATATATAAATTTTAAATATATATATTGAGGTTTTTTTTAACTATACCCCTAAAATAACATATAACAATAAATTTATGTATTGCCTCCTTAACCCCGGAAAAAAAAGAAAATGCATCCGTAATGCTTGTTTGGATATTTATATTGTTCTTTTAAATATTATATTGATTAAGTGTTATTTACATACAGACAGAGAAAATATGGCGTCCGCAACGCATTTTTTGCTGTTTACTATAGTAGAAAAATTGCATCTGTGATGATTTTTTGTAAAAATTATTTCATACAAAGACAATGGCCGTGATGGTCCTTTAATAGCACCTAGGCAACAGTTTTTCCTGATCGTCTGCCTAAGCACATACAGAAAGCACTGTACGCACCACTCCTTGAATGTGACTACCTACTTTGCACATAAGTCTTAGGCTCACGGAGTTCGGTACTTCTCCCTTCGTAGAAGTACAGCTGTCGTAATTTTGTGCGGAAAAAAGTCGATCATCACTTATACCCCAAGAAGCCACTTATACCCCAGAATACCATTGGATCAGTTTTCTGGGCTTATACTGAAATCGTAAGAAAAAGTGTCATACCTGCATGGTCCCAAATCTGTCAACCAGACCTTTAAAATAACATAAAACTTTAATTTATACAGGGTGTACAACTAAGGAAGGAGACCGGCTGTATATCAGAAAATATTTATCGCACAGCGTTGGGGAAAAAATATTGTTGGTAAAAGTGTGTAAAAGAAATAGCTGGAAATTATTTTTAAGTTTCTGAAATGGCCGCTAGGGAGAGTAACTGCAATCTTGAATCTAAAAAAGTGATGTTTCTGTGAATTTTGCTATATTAACCTAACAAAAAAATACCTGATCTTTAAAGTCGAGGATAATCTGAACATTTTTTGTTTGACAATTTTTGCTATATCTCTAAAAATAAAGTGGTGGGAGTATTCAAAGGTTTCCGTCAAACACACCCTGTATCTTCGAAACTGCTGAGCGAAAACCGTATCTCGATATCTTGTTCCTTACCTAAAATTTAGGCCAAAGAAAATTTTATTCGTCAATATCTCAAAAACTATAAAAGCTACAAGAAATATTACATGACATAAATTATGTATTTTTATAAAACCTTAACATAGGTAATAAAATCTTTTCGTCCAAATGCAATACTTTACGAGTTATAATCAAAAAATCGGATTTTCAGGATTTTTTTAAGGTATACCCCTAGAATTCGCTTTTTTAATTATAACTCGTAAAGTACTGCATTTAGATAAAAAAATTATTTCACACAAATTAGAGGTTTTGTAATAATACACAATTTATGTTTTATAAAATTTCTTGTAGCTTTTATAGTTTTTGAGATATTGACGTATAAAATTTTCTATGGTCTAAATATTAGGTAAGGAACAAGATATCGAGATGCGGTTTTCGCAAGCTTGTTTAGACATTATTTAGCTACTTTTTCATAAAGAAAAAATTATACTAATGCATTTAACTTTTATGAGAAAATTAACCATTTCTGTCGGAATGTCGAAAAAAGCCCTCTTGCCGCGACGTGTGAAACTAACAAAACTTTAAATATTTTAAAATTTATAGCCCAAGAATAGCTCTTTTCAACTAGCCCAAGTGTGTTAAAATCGGTTCAGCCATTTCGAAGATACAGGGTGTGTTCGACGGAAACCTTTGAATACCCCCCACCACTTTATTTTTAGAGCTACAGCAAAAATTGTCATACAAAAAAGGTTCAAATTATCCTCGACTTTAAAGATCAGATATTTTTTTGTTAGATTAATACAGCAAAATTCACAGAAACATCACTTTTTTAGATTCAAGATTGCAGTTACGCCCCCTAGCGGCCATTTCAGAAACTTAAAAATAATTTCCAGCTTTTCTCTTGACCACTTTTACTAACAATATTTTTTCCCAACGCTGTGCGATTCTGAGATACAGCCGGCCTCCTTTCTTAGTTGTACACCCTGTACACTACTTTTTATATTCAAAAAATCAATTTGTCATCTGCGATGCTTTTTTGATTAACTAACTTCTTTTCCATAACACCCATAAGGAACTATAACTTTTTTTACTTTCTACACTAAATGGCTAGTTTTGGCATATGCGATGTTTTTTTAACGAAATATCCCATGGTTCAGAAAAACTGTTAAAGACTCCTGATGGACTACTGACTACATCAAAAAAAAGTGGCATCTGTGACGCTTTTTTAGAATTTTTTAACCGAGTTTTTAAACAAACCTAAAATAATATTTTAAACAGAGATTTGTTGCAAAACACATTTTTTGTAGATATGAAACTTTATGTTACGAAGGCAGTATGCTTGTATCTACTACTATCTTTACGCATGAAATAAAACATATTGGCGTCTGCGACGCTTTTTTTTCTGGTTTTTAACTAGACCCACAAAAAACCTTTAGCAGTTATTTTGCATCCGTATACAATATTTTGCATCTACGATGCAACATATTCTTTACGAGTGTATCCCTTCTTTCCTTACTGTAAACATTTTTATCTACACTACAGTCTAGATTAAGAAAAATTTGGAAGTCAGTAAAGCTTTTTTGGTGTTTTTAAGAAAGAATTAAAAAAAAACACGAGGAGCCACTTATACTACAACCTTTTAGCATTAAGATTCAATTGTGGCGCCTGCGACGTTTTTTTGTGTTTTAACCAGACCTTTAAAGTAACCTTAATCTTTTTATATTAAAAAAGATTAATGTGGCATCTGCGATGCTTTTTTGATTAATTTTTTTCCTCCTTCTAAGACCCCCAAGGGACTATTGATAAAGTATTGTTTACGTTAAGAAAGAAATATGGCGTCTGCGACGGTTTTTTATTACTTTTTTAATCAAGCTCTTAAACTAAACTAAAAATTATATTTTAAACACTGCTTTCTACACTAAAAGGCTAGTTTTGGCATCAGCGATGCTTTTTTAATGAAATATTCCATAGTTAAAGACTCCTGATGGACTACTGTCAACATCCAAAAAAAAAAGAAAAAAAATTGTGGCGTCTCCGACGCTTTTTTAGATTTTTTTTTTAACCGAGTTTTTAAACAAACCTTAAATAATATTTTAAACAAAGATTTTATTATTTAAAAGTCATTTTTGGCATATGCGATGCATTTTTGGTTAATTATCTCATTATTCATAGAAACAAAATTTTTGCAGATATGACACTTTATGTTACGAAGGCAGTATGCTTGTATGTACTACTATCTGTGCTCTATCTTTAAGCATAAAATAATAAATATTGGCGACTTCGACGCTTTTTTTGTTGTTAACCAAACCCTCAAAAAACCATCAGCAGTTATTTTGCTTTCTAATAAAGTTCTGTAAGCGGTAACTAAATATTTTGACGTCTGCGACGTTTTTTTTGGTATTTTTTATTTCTTCTCCCAAAAGAACCCCAAAAAATAGTTTTGCTTTTATCTAAGATGCTTTTTTGATTATTTATTCCAAGCTTTAAAAATAACATTATACAATCATTTTTGCATTATTTTCCGCATCCGTATACAATCCTTTGCATCTGCGATGCAAATCATTGTTTACGGATGTATCCCTTTTTTCTAACTGTAAAGATTTATATCTACACTGCATTAAGAAAATTTTGGAAGTCAGTTAAGCTTTTTTGGCGTTTTTTAGCAAGACTTTTAAAAAACACCTTAAAAAATATCTTATGCATTGCTTACTCATTTGTAAATTACATTTTGCATCTACGATGCATTTTTTATTAGTTATTTCGTTCTTTATAATCGTAAGTGATTATTGTTACTGTTGAGTCTACATTAGGAATAATTGTGGCATTTGCCAGCTTTTTTGGTGTTTTTCTATAAATCTTTTAAAATAATCAATATCCTTAATATAAACACTGCACCCTTTTTTAATAAATATTTTACATTTCTGCAATGTTTTTGTTGTAAATAATTTATTCTCTAAAATAACATATTCCTAAAATGTTAAAACACGGCTGCCTACATCTATAAAGAGAAATTTAATGCGTCTGTGACGAAAAAAATGCATCTGCAATGCTTGTTTGGATAATTATATTGTTCTTAAAAATATTTTAAGGATAGCTATTGATATACAGCTGTTTTTAATGGTAAAAGAAATGCATCTGCGATGATTTTTTAGTGAAAATTGTAATTTTCCTTATTTTTTTTTGGTCATATGGTCATAGTGAATTTGTTTGGAAAATAGCAATATGAGGGCAAAAAAATGTTAATTTTGAGTTGAAATTAATTGTGCAGCTCTTCGCTTGTTTGTATATTAATAATAATATAACACAATAGGTAATTATTTTTAACCAGACCCCTTAAATAACATATTACAATAAATTTATGTATTGCCTCGTTAACCCCGAAAGAAAAGAAAATGCATCTGTAATGTTGTTTGGATATTTATATTGTTCTTTTATATATTATAAGGCTGGAGTCCGATTTAAAAAAAAAGGCCAGAAACATCATACCAAAAGAGTCCGCGATTAAGCCTTTCTCTCTCTACGCTCCACCCATACGTTGTTAAATTTGGAACAGAGCGACAACAATGAAAATAATTTTAAAGTGAGAGAAAACAACGCATGCTAATGACGCTGATGGCTACCTATTGATATAGTGCTGTTTACATACATACAAAGAAAATATGGCGTCTGCAATGCTTTTTTTCTGTTTTCTATAGTAGAAAAATGCATCTGTGATGCTTATTCGTGAAATTATGTCATACAAAGGCAGTGGCCGTGATGATCCTTTAATAGCACCTAGGCAACAATTTTCCCTGATCGTGTGCCTGAGCACATACAGAAAGCATTGTACGCACCACTCCTTGAATGTGACTGCCTACTTTGCACATAGGTCTTAGGATCACGGAGTTCGGTACTTCTCCCTTCGTAAAAGTACAGCTGTCGTGATTCTGTGCGGAAAAAAGACGATAATCACTTGTACCCCGAGGAGCCACTTAGACTGCAATCGTGAAAAAAAGTGTCATACCTGCATGGTCCTAAATCTGTCAACATTAAGATTCAATTGTGGCGTCTGCGACGCTTTTTTCTGTGTTTTAACCAGAACTTTAAAATAACCTTCATCTTTCTATATTAAAAACAATCACGGCGGTTTGCACCACTGTGGTTTAAGCAGTTTTAAGCCCTTCTTAACCTAAGTTTCATTGAGACGGTGTCAAATATTATGACAATAGTCACATTCAAAACGTCCCTTAGTTAAGAAAACAGAAAACCACAACGGTGCAATTGGCCATCAATGTGGCATCTGCGATGCTTTTTTGATTAATTAACTCCTTTTTTATAACACCAATAAGGGACTATTGATAAAGTATTGTCTAAGTTAAGAAAGAAATATGGCGTCTGCGACGCTTTTTTTTACTTTTATAATCAAGCTTTTAAGATAAACTAAACTAATATTTTAAACAGTGGTTTTTACCCTAAAAGGCTAGTATTGGCATCTGCGATGCTTTTTTAAAGAAATATCCCATGATTTAGAAAACCCGTTAAAGACCCCTGATGGGCTACTGTCTACATCCAAAATAAAGAAAAAAAAATGTGTCGTCTGCGACGCTTTAGAATTTTTTAACCGAGTTTTTAAACAAATTTTAAATAATATTTTAAACAGAGATTTTATTATTTTAAAGTTATTTTTGGCATTTGCGATACTTTTTTGATTAATTATCTCATTATTCATAGTAACGAAAGTTTTTCAGGTATGACACTTTATGTTACGAAGGCAGTATGCTTGTATGTACTTCTATCTTTACGGATCAAATAAAAAATATAGGCGTCTCTCTTTTTTCCTAACTGTTAAGATTTATATCTACACTACAGTCTACATTAAGAACACTTTGGGAGTCAGTAAAGCTTTTTTTAGTAAGCCTTAAAAACACATAAAAAAAAGTATATTATGCATTGCTTACTACATTTGTAAATAACATTTTGCATCTGCGATGCATTTTTTTTTAGATATTCCGTTTTTTATAATCGTAAGCGACTTTTGTTATCGTTGAGTCTAAATTTAAAAAAAAATGTTGCGTCTGAAAGCTTTCTGGGTGTTTTTCTAAAAAACTTTTAAAATAATCAATATCCTTAATATAAACATCGCATCCTACTTTAATAAATATTTTACTATTCTGCAATGTTTATGCTGAAAATATTCTATTATCTAAAATAACATATTCCTAAAATATTAATACAGCTATTATATATATATATATATATATATATATATATATATATATATATATATATATATATATATATATATATATATATATATATATATATATATATATATATATATATATATTGTAACAAAATTATAATAAGTCACTAATGAAATAGTATTGAAAATTTTAATATATTAAAAGGGGATTAAAATAAGAAAAAACAGGGATTTTCATAAGTAAAAATGGTTCTAAATAAAGGGAAAAAGATGTAAAATTACATAAGAAAACATAATACAGCTTTAGAATGTAATTTAGTGTATAAATGAAACAGAATACATACCAAAATCTGACATTTATAGAAAATCATTTTATTAAGCCTCGGAGCATAAAAGTAAAATGTTAAAGGACACTACCAAAAGCTTCCCCTGAACCTAAAAGATTATAAATCGATATAAAATAATGTTAGAACATAATAATTTCAAAAAAACAGGACATAAATATACTGAGTATATACAAAAAATACAAAAATAAAGACATGACAGGTTGTTACGAAGGGATAGAAAAGTACATAGCTTATTATCACCTTATAAATAGATTTGAGTTAGGATAGATGTTAGAATTAGTTTTAATAGGATAAGATAAGTACAAAAACAAAGAACTCTATAAAAAAGAACTGTTTAATGAACTCAAAAGTGACTTAGATTAAGTGAAATGGACAGGTAAAGACAAGTGTTGTATTTTCATAAAAATAACAAATAGTGGAAATAAAAAAAGAGAAAGTGATATAGTGAACAGTATAGTAAAAACATTCATTTTCTAGAATTAGATATTAAAAACGGGTAAAAAACTTAAAGAGTTACCAAATAATTACATTTGTAATCATAGTAAATAAACAATGTTTATTTATGGACAATAATGTTGAATTGTAAAATGATTATAAATTATTAAGGAATCATATTAATCTTAAAAGATGTCTTTAATTATGTATATTTAAGTTTGTAAAGTAGGTAGGAAAGAAAACCTAAAGTTTATTTGTAAATTGGAAAATAAGTAAAAGTCACGTACGCCATTTATCATACATCAATAGCTTTAAAAATGAAATTTGCAAACAAACTCAAATTAAAACATAAATTTGTTTATACCAAATGAAAAGCAAATAAATTTATAATAATTTTCATTTAATAACAAGGGCCAATATAAAGAAATAAACATAGGGTTTTATAAAAAGAAAATCAAAATATTATATATCAAAATTGAAGTCATAAAATTTAACATAAATGTTTCTCAAGTGGCCTGGAAAGCATCCATTTTCATAAAAATTATTCATTTGTTTCAATGAGTATATAAGCAAAAAACGCCCGAAAACGGCATCATTCACATAATTCAGTTGCTACCGAAAACTTAATAGTATATTTTAATAAAAACAAATGAATGGTCAAACACAAAGAAAGTATTCTAACCTCACTATTTTGACAGAAAGTAAACAAACGAAACAAAGTTAAGTTTCCAGTATAAATATAAAGTTAAATCATCAGAAAGTTTATAAAAGTGTTAATACAGAAACAATCAAGTTAAATACCTGTGTTAATGGTAATTAATCCAGACAATTAAAAGTAAACCAGCAATCAAAATCGACAAACGTCAACAAGTATATTTTTCGACACGTTCGATACTAACACCACACTAGAGGCAGCTTTGGACATTATTTATGGGAAGATTTACAAGTAAACCAAAGGGAAAACGAGATTATTTAGTTTTAGTATCCTTTTTTATAATGTTTATGACAAATAGTCATAGTTCATTTATATTGTTCTGTAATAAGGTAAGAGTTTATTTATGTATTGAAAAAGGATAGGAGAAATAAATATTGCCAACATAACTCTAAAAGAAAGAATCATATTGCCAACGTTACTTTAAAAGAAACTATAAAATTGAGGCAAGACATAGATATAAATATTAAACATAATTATGAATTAAAAATATATGATTTAAGATTTAAGAATAACAGCATTATTATCATTTTTATAAATATTTGTTATCAAAAATTAGTATTTATAATAAATAATTTATTTTTGAAAATTATTCAAATCTTTTATTTTGTATGTATGTCCAGATAAATGTATGAGATAAAAGCCAGAACTCAAAGGGATTGAGAGTTTCAGAAAGCCGGAGTTGACATACTTAAAACCCCACAGAATTAAAATTAATTGTAACGAATCTCGCTAAATATTATAACATAAAAACAAAATACCATATATATAAAATATAATATAATATATTAACTATAATTAAAATATATAATATAATTAATTCGTTACAATATATATATATATATATATATATATATATATATATATATATATATATATATATATATATATATATATATATATATATATATATATATATATATATATATATATATATATATATATATATATATATATATATATATATATATATATACTTTTTTGTGTGTTTCAACCAGAACATTAAAATAACCTAAATCTTTCTATATTAAAAAAAATCAATGTGGCATCTGCGATGCTTTTTTGATTAATAAACTCCTTTTTCATAACACCCATAAGGGACTATTGATAAAGTATTGTCTACGTTAAGAAAGAAATATGGTATCTGCGAAGCTTTTTTTTACTTTTCTAATCAAGCTTTTAAAATAAACTAAACTAATATTTTAAACAGTGGTTTCTACATTAAAAGGCTAGTTTTGGCATCCGCGATGCTTTTTTTTAGGAAATATCCCATGGTTTAGAAAAACCGTTAAAGACTCCTTATGGAATACTGTCTACATCAAAAAAAAAGAAAAAAAATTGTGGCGTCTGCGACGCTTTTTTAGAATTTTTTAACCGAGTTTTTAATCAAACCTAAAATAATATTTTAAACAAGAGATTTTATTATTTAAAAGTTATTTTTGGCATCCGCGATGCTTTTTTGATTAATTATCTCATTAATCATAGTAACAAAATTTTTGCAGATATGACACTTTATGTTACGAAGGCAGTATGCTTGTATGTACTACTGTCTTTAAGCATAAAATAATAAATATTGGCGGCTGCGACGCATATTTTTGTTGTTAACCAAACCCTTAAAAAACCATCAGCAGTTATTGTGCTTTCTACATTTTATAACGATATTTTGCATTCTAGTTGCTTTTTTGATTAAATATATCTTTCTTTTTAATTAGCATAAAAAACTAGTAATAAAGTTCTGTAGGCGGTAACAAAATATTTTGACGTCTGCGACGTTTTGTTTGGTATTTTTTATTTCTTCTCCCAAAAGAACCGCAAAGAATAGTTTTGCTTTTATCTGAGATGCTTTTTTGATTATTTATTCCAAGCTTTAAAAATAAATTTAAACAATCATTTTTGCATTATTTTCCGTATCCGCGTATACAATCTTTTGGATCTGCGATGCAAATAATTAATTGTTTACGGATGTATCCCTTTTTTCTAACTGTAAAGATTTATATCTACACTACATTAAGAAAACTTTGGAAGTCAGTAAAGCTTTTTTGGTGTTTTTTAGCAAGACTTTTAAAAAAACACCTAAAAAAATATCTTATGCATTGCTTACTACATTGTAAATTACATTTTGTATCTACGATGCATTTTTTATTAGTTATTTCGATCTTTATATTCGTAAGTGATTATTGTTACTGTTGAGTCTACATTAGAAATAATTGTGGCGTCTGCCAGCTTTCTTGGCGTATTTCTAAAAATCTTTTAAAATAATCAGTATTCTTAATATAAACACTGCACCCTTTTTTTAATAACAAATTTTATATTTCTGCAATGTTTTTGTTGTAAATAATTTATTCTCTAAAATAACATATTCCTAAAATATTAAAACACGGCTGTCTACATATATAGAGAAATTTAATGCGTCTGTGACGAAAAAAAAATGCATCTGCAATGCTTGTTTGGATAATTATATTGTTCTTAAAAAATATTATAAGGCTAGCTATTGATATACAGCTGTTCACATACATATAGAGACAATGTGGCACCTGCAACCCTTTTTTGCTGTTTTTAATGGTAAAAGAAATTAGAATTTAGAAATTTTTAGTAAAACTTGTAATTTCCCTTTTTTTTATATATATATATATATATATATATATATATATATATATATATATATATATATATATATATATATATATATATATATATATATATATATATATATATATATATATATATATATATATATATATATATATAGGGGAGAATGGGGGAATGGGAGCCACATAAATAAAAACCTCTATCAAAATTATATTTACGACTTTACAGACATTCCAAAGATATTGATAGGTAGCTTAAGGTATTTGTCATGGTTCGCGATGATTTATTTTTTGATATAATCATATGTATTAGGATCTATCATTAGAAAACAGTAAATCATGAATGGCTCTAATTACCCCATCATGTCGGGTAATGAGGGCCACTATAGATTAGGGAAAAATATTTCTTTATATTTTGTAAATGTCATCTTTCATTTAAATAATAGTGCTTAATATGCTTTTAAACCATTTTATTCATACAAAAGTCACATATGTAATCATCTACTTAAACGCGAGCACTCAGAATGAACCCATCTACCACAAACTGTGCACCTGAACCACAGCTCTCCGCTCTTCCCAGAGTCACCGCAAAGAAAGCACAACTCTGTTTCATCCCCATCATTTGGGCTCTCATCATCGCACGGATCTTTATCGCTCAATTCTTCAGGGTCATCCGATGAATCTTCAAATACTTTTCTTTGAACTTTTGCCTTCTTAACATTTTTTTTGTGACTGCTTCGGCTTTTCCCTTGTAATTTTTTTTAGTTGCTTCACATTTGTTTTGTATTTCTCTTTTTCCTTGTTTCTTTTGCTCTTTTTCTTCCAAAATTAATTTCTTTGTAGTTTCCGTCAATATTGTGGAGTGTTGTTTGGACCTAGTCTTCTTTTTTGGAAGCCCTGGTGTCTCTGTTGGTAAAGGTGAAGATTTGTTAAGAATATCAACTATCGAGGTCGATTGTTTTTCCATTCCTTTTGTTTTTCGTAAATCATTGTAGGACAGCTGTCTGATTGTTGAGGTCACTGTCTGCGAAGAACCCGCATTCTTGCCTCCCAATGTGAACATCTCGGCAGGGGGCGACTGTGCTCTAACGGGGCCTACATTTTCTGCTCTTATTTGTTAGACAGGTTCTTGTACAACGGGAATCGAGGTATTGTTCTCTAACAAAAAAACTTCATCTGAAAAAATGTTAGGTTGCGAAGGGATGATCCCGGTGGTACGAAAACCGGCTACTGCTTTGTCTATCGATGCAACTTTACTGTACGCTTTATTGAATAGGGAAGCCACATCATACATTGTGATCTGGCTCAGATGCCTAGAGTTCATGTAGGCGTCACATTCTCTATGATAGGCTTTCTTAAGAGGTCCAAAAAATGTTACATCAAGCGGTTGCAGCCGATGAGAAGAATGTGGTGGGAGAGATAGAAGTGTAATATTATTTTCTCTGCAGAACAAGTAGGCCGCCAAAGTAGCATGACTGCAATGATTGTCTAATACAAGTAAGATGGGTGCACCTTTTTGTTGTGCGTTAGTGTACTTAACAAAATGGTGTAGCCATTCCAGGAACATTTCGTCATTGGTCCAGCCGCTTGGGGTAACGTGGTACTGAGCATTAGGTGGCCCATCCTTTTCGAGAAGAGGTGAGGTGCGCTTCCTTGGGAAAATAAAGAAAGGTGGAATATAATTTCCCGCAGAACTCATTGCACAAATAATTGTGATATTTTTTCCACGCTCGGCACTTGTAGCAGCTCCAACTGTCTTTTGGCCTTTTTGGGCTATGAATTTTCCTGGACCGTGCACAATGGAGATACCCGTTTCATCCATGTTGTAGATATTATTTGTGTTAAATGCATGCTTTTCCATTACATTATGTAGATTTTCAAAAAATCGAGATACTTCTTCTTTATTGAAACCTTTGATTCTGTTCAAACTCGTTGCTTCAGCCTTACGGAAGCTTATATTACCATTTCTCTTCAGAAATCCGTCCATCCAATCTTTGCCAGCTAATCGCATTTCTTTATTAAAAGAATGGTTTATTTGCAAATTTTTTGCACATTCAAATGATAAGCGTCGTAGTTGCCATCCTGTTAAGCCATAAAACATCTTTGATAGTTTTATTAAATGCGCGGTTAGGTCTTCTTCTTGTTTAGGCGTAAACACAGCATTCCGACCCATTTTTGCAGGAATATCGAGCTTATTTGCTTTCAATCTTTTCTGCAAAGTTTGATATGGTATTCGACATTTTTTGCCGCTTTTCGGATAGATATTCCATTTTTGACCAAATCAGAAGCCCTTTTTAAATCATCTAAGGTCCAAGAACTTTTGTCTGTTTTTCTCTCTCGTTTTTTTGGCATCTAGATTTTTTAAAATATACTGTGAATCTCAATGGGGTAATCAGAGCCATTCTGGGGGCAATCGGAGCCACACTGGGGTAATCAGAGCCAGTGTGGCTCCCATTACCCGTTTTGTTTACCAAAATTCAAACGGTTAAAATCGAATTTAAAAAACTTTATATCGATCCAATAAATACATGCCGGTGTTCTCTAAAGCCTAATGTTTATCCTCACTAAGGCACGTTTTAAAAGAATTTAATTACACTAACTTACCATGCAGTTTGTTACACGCGTACGTTATAATAATAGGCAACAAACCCCGACATTCGCACCGTGAGTCCAACTATTACTGAATTTGAATTTATTATATTTATTGAATTTAAAAATAGCACGTTGGCTCCCATTGCCCGATGGCTCCCATTACCCCGGGTACCCATATATATATATATATATATATATATATATATATATATATATATATATATATATATATATATATATATATATATATATATATTTATTTATATTTAGAAGTTTATAACCTCATCCACTTCAAAAAACAAATATTTTCTCAGTTGGCCTTGATTCCGGCGTGTGTCATCTAGCGTCATTATCAAGTTTGCAACGTTATTTCCAAAGCAATAGAAATGTTAATATAGCTGCGAAAACGTATTTCGACAATTTTCCTGAAAGGCAGCATCCTAAACTAACATACTTTCGAAAACTGGTTACAAATTTGCTTAAATTCGGAAGTTTTAAAAAACCACGACCTAAGACGTACGTTAAAGAAAATCGACAACGAGCTGCTGCAGTTAACCATTTTAAAGAAAATCCAAGATCTTCAACCAGGGATGTTGATAGAGAATTCCACATACCTAAGTCAACCATTCATAGGGTAGTTGGGACTATTTAAAAAAATATCGTTAATATGTTGAGAAATATGGACAATATTTTAAATTTTAGGTCGTTATTTTACATCTTCATTTTAGTAGGAATATTAGTTTAGCCACTTTTCATTGTTTTTGTTTGTTTCAATTAACTTGTTACGTGTAGTTTTGTTGTAACACGGTATTAACGTTAAAGCTATGTTCGCGAACCTATTTCTGTAAAATATTTGTTCAGCTTATCTATTTTGCCAATTACTAATATTTTATTGTTTACAAAAAATGACGTTCGCCCGAATCAAGGCCAACTGAGAAAATATTTGTTTTTTGAAATAAATGAGGTTATAAACTCTTAAATTATAACATGTTATACATTGTTGAAATCAGAAGAAAAAGCACTATTTGGCTGCGTAAAAATCAAATATGGCGTCCATATGAAAAAATAAAGTTGATGATGATTCCAAAAACCCGAAATGTAGAAAATAAAAATTGACTACTCGGTTATATTCTACAAAAAAAGTTGCTTTGAAGAAGCTTTTACAGATTTTCACTTATAAAAAAAATATGACCGATTTTCAGGTTTTTTCAAAATTTATCAAAAACCTGATTAGAAAAAAACCATGTAGTAAACGAGATAATAAGTTTATAACTTTGTCCAAAATTTCCCCCCTTAAATTTTATTTGTGGGTTTACAAATCCCCATAATTCCCCCTTTTATTTTTTTTTAAAAAAAAATATAATATAATAATATTATAAATATTATTATATTATATTATTAATATTATTTTATTATTATTTTTATTATTTATTTAATATATATATATTATTAAAAAATATAAATATTATTATTATTATTATTAATTTAATATTATAATAATATTAATATATATAATATATATATATATTATATTTATTATTAATATAACTCTTTTTTTTTCTTTTTTCCAGACCCCCTTTAAAAAAATATTTAAATTTTTGTATTTCTTTAACCCGAAAAAAAAAAAATGATCTGCAATGTTGTTTTATTTATATTTTCTTTTTTAAAATTTTTAACTGGGGTCCGATTTAAAGAAAAAAGGCCAGAAAAATCATACCAAAAGAGCCCGCGCTTAAGCCTTTTTTCTACGCTCCACCCATACGTTGTTAAATTTGGAACACAGCGACAACAATGAAAATAATTTTAAAGGGGGAGAAAAAACGAGCTAATGGGTGGTGGCTACCTATTGATATAGTGCTGTTTAAAACATACAAAGAAAATATGGCGTCTGAATGCTTTTTCCTGTTTTCTATAGTAGAAAAATTATTCGTGAAATTATTTAACAAAGGCACCGATGATCCTTTAATAGCACCTAGGCAACAATTTTCCTGATCATGTGCCTGAGCACATACAGAAAACCCGCAGAAAACACTGTACGCACCACTCCCTTTAATGTGACTGCCTAATTTGCACATAGGTCTTGGATCCGGGGTTCGGTATTTTCCCTTCGTAAAAATACAGCTGTCGTGATTCTGTGGGAAAAAGTCGATCATCCTTGTCCCCGAGGAGCCACTTTCACTGAACGTAAAAAAGGCAACCCGCATGGGCCTAAATCTGTCAACATTGATTCATGTGGGCCCGGGGCGCTTTTTTTTTTTAATTTTACCAGAACTTTAAAAAAACCCAAAACCTATAAAAAAAAATTGTGAGTAGGTGATACGTATGCCGAGCCCCCCCCACTTGACCTTACTGACTGCGCATGCGCGTCATCCACTTTTTCTTGGGCCTTGAGCGTTACTGCGATGCGTCCCCTCCCCTCGTCACTTGACCTTGATAATTTCGCCCAGACGGTACCGATTTGCCAAATGTAAATGACACTGACTTAGGCGCGAAATTTAAAATTTCCGAGTATATGATTATTGTGTTAATAATGTAGTTTATACAAATTTGCCCTTTAGTTTAATAGTGCAGGGTGTGTGTGAAAAGTGTTTGACCTTTTTCCTTGGCCCCATATTAGTGTGGGGGGGGGGTATGGATATAATATAAGGTATTCATTATTAGGGAAAAACTTTTTGTACCAAGCATCTGTGTAGATATACAAATTTTTGTCTGTTACGTGACTTGTGCAAGTGTTTGTTTAAGGTATTACTTTTAATATTGAATAATAGATTTTTAACTATGAACGTTACTAAAGAAGCTTTAGATAATATTAATAGGTAAAAAGA
>JAHBCN010017355.1:0-18453 GCA_019359885.1 Listronotus oregonensis
CCAGAACAAATCGAACAAAGCTGCTTACAGAACTTAAAATATTTTTTATTTGCGTAGGTACAAATTAAACAAATAATTTAATTCACAGTTAAAATCTGGTATAAATTTTAACGTTTTGTTAATGTACATATTTTTGTTATAAATTTTACAAATCTTATACATATAAAATAAATGCTGACATGCATGTCGTGTTTGATTTTTTGGGGGGCCCTTACTAAAAAAAAAAAGCGGGGGGGACCTTTTTTTTTTTCTTTACTTTTGCGACTTCGGTTACGAGTCATTAATCAATAATATCCCCCTCCCCCGTAGCAGCTTAAAGTAGAGTAGCACGAAGTGCCACTTGCATCCCCTTACAGTCCATCTAGAGAGGCATCAAGGTTTCCATTTTATTTGTTTCTCATCAGTGTCCGGGCTGTAGAGTACAACCATCTGTCTGAAGAGGTCTTACCTACCTTAAAAGTACAAAGATTTAAGTTCTGTGCCAATAAACTGCCTCTTAATTGAGGCTATCAGAGCAAAAGTGGCCTAAGCCACAAATTTACAAAAATGAGTTTGATACAGAAATCTTTAGTTCTTAAAGTATATTTTAGGTTAAAAGCGGCCTATGCCACCTTTGGAAACATTTCAAGAGATGGCACCACCTAATCTTTTTTTGCATTGCATTAAAAGTTTTCACTAGAGAGCAGCGGGGGCCCCTAACCAAAATTGTGGGATAGGCCACTGTTCCCCAAAATTTTTTAGTATAAACCAGTGTAAACAAAGCAGGTTGATTTTTATTGTTTCCCTGTTAATTTAAAGTTGTGTAAACCCAAAATACAAGAAGTAGTTTAATTACTAAAATAAGCATGGCTTCCACATCATATACATTCACAGGTAAGTGGAAAAATTTCTAAAAATTGTAAAAAAGTGTTCTTAGGTTGGTATTACGAGCTTGCTCATTTTAAATGCCTTCTGTTTCTCTGTTGTGTTTGTGAGTCATTCCAAAAAAAACATCTTTTGAAAAATATTTTGTCTATTTTTGGCTTTAAAAATTAAACTGCAAAGAAAAAAAAAAAAGAGTCAAAATGATAAAAATCGTTTAGCATGAGGAAAATTTTTTTTTTTTGTTTTAGAATCTGAGGAAGAGCTTGACGAACCTTTTCAAGATTCAGGGTCAAATTTTTTCCCCAAGTGATTTTGAGTCTGAGCGAAACATGTCTCTTGGGGTTTGACTCTGAGCCCCAACACACTGAAAATGATGCAGAGCAGCAGAAGAGATCTCAAAAAAGCGCAAAAAGAAATGAAAAAAAGTGGAAACGCAACGTGACAAAACTAAAAGGAACCTTGGAGAAGCATACGTGAGTAGGGAGATCGAAAACTTGTTCCCGAAAAAGTTTTCAATAATGTAAAAACTGCTGTACAGATCTTTGCTAAAAAAAGATTCTCCCAGAGCAAAAAAAGGCTATTTTCAAAGCGTTTTACAAAATTGAATCATTTGATTTAAAGTCGGCTTACCTTTTCTTTTTTTGGTTGATGTTGTGAATAAACCCGAGTCTTAAATAATGGTAATAACTCCAAGCAAAAGACCCGTATTTTTTAAATTTACAAGATGACGCAGGTAAAAAAATCAAAGTATGAAAAAGTTTTTGGGGGGTACTTAAAGTCTCAGATGGTAGAATAAGCAGAGTTTTGGTCAACAAAACAAAAGCCATGCCGCTCCGACAGAGGGAAAGGGGGGAAAAACCTTCTGCTAATAAAACGCCCGGACATAAAGTCGATAAATTTAAAAAGAGATCATTAAAATTTTTTCCCCAAACTATCAGTCGCACTATTCCAGGAAAAAAATCCAAACCGGAAAAAACACCCCCAGATTTAAATTTGAGTATAATGTATGACCTCTATAAAAAAGAACAAGTTTACAAAACGAACCACCTGTATAAAAATACATTTTTTGTGACTTTTTTTAAAAACAATTCAACCTTCATTTCCATGCACCTGTTTCAGATTCTTGTAAAAAGGCGACTTTTTCAAAATAAATTAAAATTTGAAATGGACGTCGAAAAAAACAAAATTTAACAACTGAAATGGAATTACATCAAAAAAAGGGTCAAAACGCTCGAGGGGGGAATGAAATTTGAGTGATGGGGCGAACAATGATCTTGAGGTCACTGCTTTTTTTACTTAATGAAAACACTTCCGACGCCAGTGATTTCCACCGGAATTTGTTATTACAAAAAAGGGCCCCCGGACCTATTGCCTGGGCATACATAACTTGGCTACCAATGAGTCATTCATGTACATCTGGAATGAATCTATTGCATCTAGGGTCCCCAGGAAATTTGGTTCCTGTTTGCTGCATTTTATTAAAAATCATTTAAGACAACAAAATTATTGATGTACTCGGACCAATGGGGGGCCAAAAAGGAACTTTTAAAAAAACACTGCTATGTAACTACATTGTTTCCTCTCATGATTTCATTGTGGAAGAAATTAACCACAAAAATTTTTAGTCAGTGGACACTCATACCTACCTTCGACCAGGATTTCGGTCTTATTGAAAAACAGAAGAAATATTTTAAAGACATCTACGTGCCAGATAGCTGGGAGAGTTGTTAAGGCAGCAAAAAAAAGTCCCTTTTAAAGTTGTTCAGATGACATCCAAAGATTTTTACTCGACTGTAATTTAGAAAAATATAACAAATCCCAAAAATTTTTCCCCCAAAAAAATTAAAAGTGGAATGGATGAAAATCCAATGGCTGCTTTTAAAGTTGGATCCATTTAAATCTTTTTTAAATACTCAAATCAAAATTTTGCTCCATTTGATTCAGTTGACGTGTCTAAAAGGGGAAAAATTCAAGGGGTTTTTTTGAGCTGAATCCTATATCCAAAAGGACGTAAAGTTGATGTTAAAAGAAGAAGGACCTTTTGGATCTCAAAAATTTTTTTTCCCCCCATTCATCACGAGTTTTATAAAAACCTTGAAAACGACTGATGAACAAGAAGATAGATTTATTCTGATAGCGATGAAAGCGAAGGCGATAATTAGTTAATAATGTGTTTATTTTGTATTAGTCTCTTAATAAAAACTACTTTTTTGAAATTGTTTATTTTTTTTAAAATGTCATTTTTTTTTTCAATAATGGCCTATCCCAAAAGGGAAACCCAAATGATTTCCTTGTACAAAACAATTTTTTATTAATTCAAAAGTGGCCTAACCCACATTTTTTTTTTAAAAATTTGGGGTTTTTTTTATAAAATTTAAATCATATTTCAAATACGACATCTTATAAAAATTGTTGCAGTGAAAAAAAAATCAAATTAAAACAAAAAACCTTATTTACAAAGAAACAAAAAACGCGAAAATTTAAATCGCCTTTTTCTCAAAACTATCATTTTGGGCTTAAGCCACTCTTGCTCTGATAGCCTCAATTCACTTAAGACATCCATGGTACGTTGTACTTCGGCTTTAAAGCCTTGTGTCTGTCCAATATAAAAAAAGTTTAAATATCTGCCCTCGGGGCAGGTTTGTAGCCAAAGGGTGGCTAGGGAAAGCTGAGCCCCACTGGAGAATACATAGCCCTGTTTGGAAAGTTGCTTAAAAGACAGGTAACGGTGAGGTAACGATGATGTTCCTTAATAAAATTGACAAGTGCTAGAAATGAAACGAATTGGGTATTTGTTCAAGTTTGAAATAATAAAAATTCAGTCAGCACAGTTTTTTAAACAGACGCGTATTATAAGCACTATTTTTGATTGTGTTTGCCAGTTATATGGCATTTTATAAAGGAATCTAGAGATTTAAGCAAAGTTTTGGAAGTTAGTGACTGGCGCTAATAAATACAATGGGATTTTGCGTTTTGAAATAATGAAAAAATTAAAATACTGCGAATTTCTGTTAGTTTGTAGTAAGAATTTTTAGATTGTCCTTTTTTATTGCTACGGGCACTTAATGGGTTCTTGCGACTCATATGTGGTCCACGAACCATTGGTTGAAAACCAATGGCTCCTAATACAGATTAATCAAAATGAATAAAATACAAACTCCATAGGCCTACTGGTGGTTTATTATGCTTCCACCATATTGACAAGAGACTAGTAAAATAAATAAAGAAAACTATTACATTTACTTATAAGACTAAAAACCAGGCACGATTTAAAGAACATTAATAGTTAAGTTCTACCTACAGGGCAAGGTCTATTGAAAAAAAACAACAGGTATGAAATCCCCTTCTCAATTTTTTCCATTCATTGAACTCAGAAAAAGGAGAGAAGATCCCATCAAAAACACGTATGTCAAATAAGGGCCAAGTTCCTTGTCTCGGCGTCTTAAAATACTGAGAACTAAAATTAGACCAAGTTAATATAATTTTGTTTCCCTCTTTGTAACTCCGCAAGTTTTTTACTGACTGTCTGTATTCATGAAAAAAAAACCTTTTATACTATTGAAAAAAGACTTTAAGACAGACAAATCAGTTAAACACTGACCAAATCGAGAAAGAATGGAGCAAAATAGAACTTGATCTAATTTTAGATCTTAGTACTTTAAGATTTTTTTGGTAACAATTTGGCCCTTATTACACATTTTTTGTGAGATATTGGACACCCGAGAATACTAAGCAACAGTAAAGTGAAAACTTTTCTAGCTGAAAAAAAAATCGGTATTTGATCAGCCTTATAATCAAATATTTACATTATATCTCTTTTAAAAAAATAAGCTTTACAAAATTATTTTAAAATATATGGGAATATTAAAACCCATTCTTTAATAACACTAAAGTCTGGAACTTTCATTGTCTTTATTTGTTAATTGATACACAACGTTTTTTTTGGGGGTATCTTTTTCCGTTTTTTTGTGATAACTAAAAAAATTAAAAAAAAATCTACAACTTATATATTATACCCTTGTTCATCGAAGATTGGCCGATTTTTCACGGTTCAGCAACGGCTGCAAGATATGCCGAATTATCGATGCTAGGCTTGCTAAATACATTTTGGGTGTTTACAATTATTAGAGCTTTTTTAAATTGTCTTTTTTTCCATGGGTTTCTTTATGAACAATGTTTGCTTCCGACCATTGTATGCGGTGCTGTTTTGACCTAACGTGTATGACAATCCCTGACTTCGACGTTTCACCTCGTTCTGTATATTTTTTGTGTTCTTTAACTCCAATTTCGAGTGGGCTTTTTGTTTCCCCGATGTTTACCTCACCATATTTACAGGAAATTTGGTAGATACAGTTATTATTTGAATTTGAAATATTGTTTTCCCCGGGGGCGTCTTAAAAAAAAAAAACTTTTTAAGTTGGGTTTTGGGATTTGCATTCCGTTTTAACATTATACTTATTCGCGATTCTGCAAATCTTTTCTGAAGTTCCTTTAATAAATGGATTTGTTATAAAATTTGGTCATGTGGAGTCTCGTTCAAGTTGGAGTTTTTTTGTCTTATTTTGATATTTTTCAATTGTTTCCTTTACCAGTATCTCACTGTATTCCTTCTCTTAAGATTCCCTAGTTTATTACTTATTTCCCCTCGAGGGGTTCCTTACCTTTTCATAAGGTCACTGCGCGGTTATATAGAGTACGTATAAACCCCCCTTTTTGTTTCGTTAGAGTGATTAAATTCCGGTGTAAAAATTTTTTCCAGTTTGGGTAGGTTTTCTATATACCGAGGAAAAAGTATATGTCCCTTATTTCCTTTGGAATAGAAAGTCCCGAAAAAGGGAGAGCCGAATTTTTCTCCTTCTCCATTGTGAATTTGATACAAGTTTTTAGGCAGTTTAATGTTAAAAAACTTTTTAAATTCTTCGTCATTATTTCCATACAATAAAAGTATATTAACATATTTAGCCAAACTTTTGGGTTTAAATTTGTGTAGTTTTAATTGCGTGTTCCCCAAAAACCCTTTTCCCTATAAAATTTTTTTGCTACCACTGGGGAGAGCGATAAACCCATGAGAAGTCCATCATCCTTCGCGTAGAACTTATCTTTTACTTAAAAGTAGGAACTACAGAGGCACAGCTTTAACAACTCTATCACTCCAGCCAACCTATTCTTTACGTTACAAAACCTAAAAATATATATTAAACTTTTTTTGCGACTATTGTTTATTTATAAGTATTATTAACGTATCCTAAATAATTTATTAATAGCCCTTAGATATAAATTACTTTCTACTAATAAACTTTTATAGTATATAATTATTATGAAATATTTTGAAATTATTCTGATTTTTAAAATTTAATAACAAAACAATCGCTGAAAAAATATTGTAAGTAATTCGGGCATTATTTGGCGATTAATAATCTTAACCCTTAACGCGCAAGCCTAGCAAGCACGTTAAATGGCCTTAATCCTAATTTTTTTAATTAATACCCTTGTATTAAGCCAGTCGTCGAAAAAATCTTAATTTTAGCTGAATATGTCATCCCGTAAACAGGAATTTTATTTACTTAAATTATAATATTTAACGTAAAGAAAAAGTTTCCTTTGAATTAAAGAGCCTTAAGGTACCTTAGTTACCAATAACAAATATAATAAATTTAACTAAAAAACTGAATGTAAAAAAGCAAAACAAAGGTGGTAGTAAATCAGTAATTCTAAAAATTAGAAAACCTATTAGGATACAGTGTGTCTGCTTAAGTTTGCACCATATAAAAAACTTTTTTATTAAGTTTACGAAAAAAAGGTTTTTCTCATAAAAAGATCTGCATTGTCTTAAACCTAAAATGCAACCGTCAGATATTAAATTTTTTTAGTCGTATACGAGGTTCGTCAGAATACAACAGTAAAGTAACTTTATTTTTAAAAATATCGGAAACTTTCATCGGCTATTTTTTATTTCGTTAAAAATTTGATATCCTTATTCATGTCTCTTAACCTCTATGTTGCATTATTTTGATGATGCATTAAAACAAATGGTGTTAAATATTTCAGGTACTTTACGTTGAGTTTTATAATTATTACCAACGATTAATAGAAATTCTACTTCTTCTTTTACACTAAATATCACCGGCATGTTAACAAATTTTATTTGATGTTCACTGTCAACCAATTCTTGCTATCAAGAAATCATTTGATTATCAGTCTATCCTAAATTTCACTTAACTACAGTTACAATTTGCATTGTTATTGTAGATATAAATATATTTTTTCCATGTAATTGGATGTAATTGCATATTTAAACGTAGTTTTTAGTAATGGTCAACTTTTCTTAATAACAATTTTCGATATTGTCAAAAATAAAGGTTATTTTACTCTTGAGCCAAATTTATTTTGTTGAGAAGGACTAAAAAAATTGATATCTAATGGTTGCATTTTAGGTTTAGAACCATACAGAACTTTTTATAAAGAAACATTTTTTTATATAAAATTAAGAATAAAAAAAGTTTTCCATATGGAACTTAAGCAAACACACTGTATAAAGATTAATATCAGCTGCTATACGGTTAGCGAAGAAACCACCTTATTGTCAGAAGCAAAAATATAAGTTCTGTTTGTTACTCAGAAATATTATACGCTATTTTACACTTTTTATTCCCACCTAGTCCTAAAATACATCTACGATAGGGGCGCTGACGTAAAAAAAGTGTAAAATAGTATACATTATTTCTGAATAACAAACAGACCTATATAATGATTCAATCTACTGGCCTTGAAAAAAATTATTGGGTTTACACCCTACACTTTAACGTGTTTCCCTAAATCAAACATTTGAATGTAAATTGTTTCTCTTTTATTTCCTTAGAGAGATATTGCAACAGAAGGTCCGTGAAAAGTTTTGGGAGTAACGGCATAAACACCGTTTTTAGATTATATCTTCTATTTCTTATATCTTGCCTAATTTATTTTTTTTATGTTTTAAAGGGGATAATAATAATAAAAAACAGTAGTGGAAATAATAAAATAAATTGTTTGGGAAAACATTAACCTGCAGTTAATTAAGCTTTAAGACATAAACAGATACCTACTTTTATTTAGACATATTTAATGTTTTCAGTTTAATTCAAAAAAATTTTAACTTTTCATAAATATTTTTTTAATTAAGAAGATAAAATCTGCCAACCTTTTCCTATGTGGATTGTTATTAGCAACATGAACTTTTCATCTAAAATTACATAAAAAGCTATAAGCTGATAAGCTGTCACTTTTTATCATATTTAAAACAGTAACAAACGCCCACAAAAAAAAGTGATGTGTGCTGGGTGTCGGACTAGAATTTTCTAGCATATTTTTTTCCGCTGAACACGAATCCGAAGTTAAAATTGGGGGTCAAACAGCAAAAAATAAAGAAAAGACGTAATTACAGATATTACCGATTTTTTTTTTAATTTAAAACGTCAATATCATAAAAACTATAAAAGATACACCAAACTTTATATGACATAAACCATCTAAAACATATTTTACAAAACCTTTAATTGAAGTTATATAACCTTTTTATTTAAATGCAATATTTTTCAAGTTATAATCAAAAAACCAAATTTTCAGGATTTTTTCAAGGTATACCGCTAGAAAAAAATTAGATGTTTTTTATTTTTGGATTTTTTTGCAAATTTTAAGTGATTTGGGATTTAAATGAATAAAATAAATGATTTATTATAAAAAAAAAACACAAGTCACATTATTAAAAAAAATAATAAAAAATGTCCCATTTTGGACTGAAATGTTTTGTCAAAATTACATTTTCGTTTAAATCTCATTTATTATTTATCTTTTCAAAAATGTTTATATTACTTTTTATATAGACAATTTAAAAAGCCTTTTTTTTGTTCTATGAAATTTTTTGTATCTCTTATAGTTTATATAGTCGTAGTGCAAACATTCCGTGGTAGCAGGTTTCTTCCGGTAAATGTACCGTGTCGGTTTTTTTGGGTTTTTTTCGATTTTTTGCTGTTTGATCCCCAATTTTGACTTCAGATTTGTGTTCAGTGAAAAAAATACGCCAGAAAATCTTCGTCCAACACTCAGCACACACCACTTTTTTGTAGACCTGAGTAATTTGTCAAAATACACATTGGTGTACTGATTTGCTACTAATTAACAAGTAATTTATTAACTCTATACAAAGAATTTAAATTTTTGCCTCAATGGCAAAAAATAATGTATTACTGCAACCTAAAGAAAAGTATAAAAACCTTCATTTTTTCGATTTCCAACAAATCCATTTTATAGCGACGCGCATGGTAGTTATTTGTGTCTTGTGTAAAATTTTAAATATATTTTGTAGTTCTGTGGCGGATTCATATTTCACTAGGTTCTTGTTGGATTACTCGCCTGGAAAGTTTCTAGAGTCCAATTCGATCCTGGTCCCGGGGTATAGCTAACTGAGCCTGCTTAGTTTATTGACCCCTATGAACTTGCAGATTACCTAAAAAAAAAGCCCGCCAAAAAAAACAAAAATAAAAAAACTTAAAAAAACTTATCTACGTTTCGGTGGCAAGTCGGCCACCGTTGTCCACCGGGTGTGTTTGTTTTTACCATGTTAACTATATGTACAAAGAGTGTCTCTTTTACCTTTTAGAATTTGAAAAGGCCAAAAAAACCTATAAAAAAATTATATATTTATATATATATATATATATATATATATATATATATATATATATATATATATATATATATATATATATATATTAATAATTTTTTAATTCTCCTGGGTTTTTTCGGTCATTTTTTTAAAAATTAATGTTGAAATAAAATTAAAACATTTCTTGACGTGTTTCGGTTTTATTTCGAATTAAACCATCATCAGAATCTAGAACAATAAGATGTTCTTAATGTCTTTATATATACAATTGGAAACAAAAACAAATAACAAAAATTAATTAAAGGAAACAAATATAAAGTTACATACCTTTGCCTTTCATAAACTTACACTGTCTAATAAGATTTAAAAAATTCAAATAAAGATAAAAACCAAACACTTAAAAACTAAACAATGAAACTATTACGTTTAGTTTAAGGAGTGTTTGGTTTTACCTTTAATTTTTAAGTCTTATTAGGATAGTGTAGGTTCCGTAAGGGGGGCGAAAATGTAACTTTATATTTGTTTCCTTTAATTAATTTTTGTTATTTGTTTTACGATAATTAATATATATAAAGACATTAGGGTTTATCTTATTATTCTAGATTCTTTTTTCGTTAGTGGAAATAAACCGTTTTTGACGACGGTCCGGAAATGTTTTAATTTTATTTCAAATTAATTTTAAAACAGAATTAAAAAAATTATTAATATATATATATATATATATATATATATATATATATATATATATATATATATATATATATATATATATATATATATATATATATATATATATATATATATATATATATATATATATATATATATATATATATATAATTTTTTGTAGGTTTTTTTGGCCTCTAAAGGTAAAAAATAACCGAAAAAACCCAGGAGAAATTAAAAATTATTAATTTAATAACGTTAGGGAAAACAAAAACTAAAAAAATATATATATATATATATATATATATATATATATATATATATATATATATATATATATATATACTAGGGTGTCCCAAAAGTAATGGGACACAGAGCAGCAGCAGATTCCTTGGATCAAAATAATGCAATTGCCGTAAACTTGCCTTATCCAGAAAGTTAATAATAAAGATACAGGTTTTTAAACTTTTAATTTTGCTTTCGTTTTTTCTTATCAATTCTTTAACCAAATGACCTAACTTAACAAAATTTGGTTCAGAGGGGTTTCTAAGGGTAGAAATTTAAATTTGTCCACGCTTTTAATGTTGCTACTAGGGCCTTAGCTACAGCCTACCTCACTTGTTTTAAATGTCGTAACTTTTTTGAAGCTTAGGAGTATTGACCTGTTTATTAAAAAATAAGTTACTGTAAATCCATCTGCATCAAAAATGTATACTTTATTTAAGTCTCTAGGAGCAGCCGTTCTCGAGATAAACACTTTAATGGATCTTGCAAATTTTTTATGGAAAATAAATTTTATCCAATTGTTTTCAAACTTTGCATAGTGGTAAATTTTTTATGGAAAATAAATTTTATCCAATTGTTTCAAACTTTGCATAGTGGTAGTTCTAAACACGCTGATCAAAAGGTCTTCAGGAGCCACAAACCGAAAACGCCTCCGCCCCCCAATCACCCTCAAGGTCACTTTGGGGATTTGGGGACTTTTTGAGTGATCTGGGGGTTAAGGCGTTTTTCCCGGGTTTGTGCCCTGGAAGAGCTTTGATCAGCGTGTTTAGAACAATCACTATGCTGGATTTAAAAACAATGGAGAACATTATTTTCCATAAAAGAACAAGTGCGTTTATCTCGAGAACGGCTGCTCCTAGAGACTTAAATAAGTATACATTTTTTTGTGATGCAGATGGATTTATAATAACTTATTTTTTAATAAACAGGTCAATATTCTTAACCTAAAAAAGTTACGACATTAAAAAAACAAGTGAGGTAAATACGTAGCTGGCGCCTCTAATAGCTGCCAAAAATCAAAAAGCGTGGACGAATTTAAATTTCTCTCAAAAAACCCCAGAACCCAAATTTTGTACCGCTAAGTCATTTGATTTAAATAATTATTAGAAAAACGAAAGCAAAATTAAGGACCCAGCACCTCTGTCTTTTTGTTATTAATTAACTTTCGGATAAAACAAGTTTAAACGTAAATTACATTATTTTGACCCAAAAGAATCTGCCGATTTGCTCTGTGTCCATTGCGTATGTGTGTATATATATATATATATATATATATATATATATATATATATATATATATATATATATATATATATATATATATATATATATATATATATATATATATATATATATATATATATATATATATATATATATATATAGTATTTTGATATAAATTAATCAGAATTATAAAATTTGATACTTTCTAATAAAAAGTACTTGAAGTAAAATACTTTAAGTACAGAAAAGTACTTAAAGTAAAATTTTACTTCAAGTATTTTTTAAGTTTTGACAGCCCTCTAGGGGTCAATTGGACTAAGCAGGCTAGTTCGCTATACTTCGGGACCAGGACCAAAGTGGTCTCATTTTTTAAAAACTTTTCATGTGAGTAACCCAACGGGAAATTATTGTGTAAAATTATGTTATGTGTATACCAATATACTAATTTTTTGGATAATATTTTTTTACAAGCATGTGTAAGATGACTGCTTTAAGCAAACATTTGCATTTAGGTAGTAGTCCTCTTTGCGCACAGACGTTATACGAACGGATTTATGTGCGCAAGGTAACTACGTGCAAAAAGTAACAAGCTTTTCACACCTGCAAAGAAGTGCCACTTTCGGCAAGTAATAAATTTGCCATTTTATTCTAAAAATTACCAACAAAATGTCTAAATATTTACAAGAAAATTACTTATGATTACAAAAATATATTTTAGTTTTTACTTAAAACTTAAAATTCTTAAATACAAATGTAATTTAAAATAATAAAATTGAATTTAAAAACTTCAGATTACTAAACACTAAATTAACCAACAATAACGATAAAAAATAGGTACAAAACAATATGTATAAATTTTTTTATAAAAAATGTAACATACTTTTTAAAGTAATTTCTTAGAAAATGTCTTTAAACTATAAATAACTATGTAAAAACAGCAAAATTAAAGAACTGAAAAACTTTTAAAAAAAGTAAATAAGGTTTTTTGTTGAAGAAATGATATTAGGAAAATTAAATAAAATATGAAAAAAGAGTAGTACCAACAATTTTGACCATTACATTAATTATTAATTGTGTAACTATGGATATACGTAGGACAGTTTAAAAAACAATTAATTTTTGGTCCATAGCATTGCTACAGGGCTAATTAAAGGTAGTATTCAAAATTATATTGCAATTATAGAACATTGTTAGTGCTACGCGAGTTTCTGAGTGATTATATCGTATACACTCTTCAAAAGTAACTAAAAAAAGGTAATTTTAGATTAGGGCTAAAGGAAGATATACTTTGCACTTTAATAGTTTTACTAACCAAATTGCAGATTAGGCGTTTGTCTATATGTAAATTACTAAAATAACTTAAAGGGGAACATACACTTTTTTGAGTTATGTCACTTTTGTAAAAAAATACACATTTTAGTTGTTTTCGGCCTAATTTAGTTCGTAGCAATTCCTTAGAATGTATCCTTTTCTACGGGTTAATTAGGAAAATGTACTTGTAAAGCTTATTCTTCAATAATATATGGATTTTTTAACTCTTAATTCTTTAAAAAAATTAAATTTGTGTCACTTTTGAAGAGATATGCGGTATGATAAAAAATGTTTTTATGAATTCACTCTATATCTACTATAGTTAGTAATTGTTTAGATGTGTGGCATCACCTGTTTGTAATCATAAAATATCGAAAAATAGAGATATTGACATGTTTTTTTCATTAGGTTCTATATTACTGCAGATTTACGAATATTTCAAGAAAAATAAAAAAATCGGTGTTATTTTTATTTTGAAAATAAAAAAAAGGGAATTTTTTGAGTTCCGTCAATAAAATACATCTTTTGGATGTATTTCTAGTGATTTGTTTCTATTCTACGTGTAGAATGACAAATCTTTAACTTCCCAAAATAGCGCCATTTTGGGATTTTTTAAATATTTTATTAATCCATAACATTGAAAAATTAACATTTTGTTTTTTTTTATTATTCTACTTTAATAAACTTTAAGAGCCAGAAAATCTTCATTCTTTAAAAAAAATGATCATGTTGATTTTACATCCCAAACAAGTGGATCCACACATCTAAACAATTACCCTATACTTTTCCTAAAACAATAGTTTTTCGTTTCTGTTTCCTCTAGTGTAATTCCTATAAAATCCAGGAATCTTGAAGGATCCCTTGCTAAAAGCAACGTCAGTTATTTTTCTCGTAACAACGGATTTATTATGGTTGACATTTGCTTTTACAATTCTCTAGAGTAATGACTACTGCAGCTCTCCGTAATAAAATTGGGTTTTAATTTTTAAAAATACGTTCATCTTATTACGTAATAAACCGGGTAGTTTACCTGGCCCTCATTTAATTTAAAAAGGGGTAAATAAGAATTCTCTAAGAATCTTTAAGAAAGCATTAAGATTTATTAGCTGTTTTAGGTCATCTTTAGACGGGTAAATTAGTTAAAAAACACTTCAAATCTAAAAAGTATTTTGGAAGGACATGAATCGATATGAAACCTTTTGCATTCTCTTTAAAAACAGATTAACTACAAAGGGTCGAAAAGGAACATAGGATCCTACAAAAAGGGGTGTAAAAACCATTTTTTCACCTTTTTTACCCCCAAAGTATAAAATTATTGAAAAAAAAATTCTTTTTCATTTCTATAAGTTAGTATGGGTTTTTTGGGCCACCGAATAAATATAATATAAGAAATTACATTTAAGGGCTTAGAAGGGCTGAATATAACCTTTTTTACACCCTACTTTCCCCATTTTTAATGGTACATATAGGTTTTTTAAGCCACTGAATTCAAATATGATATCATAAATTACATTTAAGGGCTTAGGAGGGCTAAGTTCGCCCTTTTTTACCCTGCATCCCTAAAACATACATTTCACTAAAAAAAGATTTTTCTCATTTTTAATTTTATATATACATAGGTTTTAGGAGCACTGAATTCAAATAAAATCAAATAACCCATTTTTTATGGTACATATAGGCCACTAAATTCGAATATGATATTAGAAATTAAATTTGTGGGTTTAAATGTGCTGAATTTACTTTTTTTACCCCCTACACCCCTAAAACATACTTTTCGCTAAAAAGTTTTTTCCTATTTTTAATGGTACATAGGTTTTTTGGGTCACTGAATTCAAATCTAATACCAGGAATAATAATAAGAGGGGTTAGTTTTGGTTAGTTGTGGTTAGTATTGGTTAGTTTACCCCTATTTTAATTCCTTTTACCCTATAGACATTATTTTTTCTAAAATTGCCGTTTTTTTAATTTTGAAAGCGTGATGTAGGTTTATTGGGTCGTTAAATTCCAATCTTAAGTCAGAAACGATATAGAAGGGGTTTGATTGAATTTCCCGTAAAATACGAATTTTTCTTATTTTTTTAATATTATATTAATGTGGCTACAAAAATTTAAAAAAGCGTTTTTTTTTTAATATTTGAATTTCTTAATTTCTTAGGGAAATGTCGGTTTAGGGGTGTAGAAGGTAAAAAAAGGGTGAGTTGGGCCTTTTTTACCTTTAAATTACCTTCAAATTGAGTGGCCCAAAAAACCTATTAATGTACTACCTATTAAAAAAAGGGAAAAAAGTTTTTTTAGCGAAATGTATGTTTTAGGGATAAAGAGGGTAAAAAAAGGTAAATTTAGCCCTTCTTAGCCCTTAAATGTAATTTTTGAAGTATATTCGTTAGTATTTAGTGGCCCAAAAACCTATCATGTACCAATAAAAATGGATTTTTTTTTGCGAAATGTGTGTTTTAGGGATGTAGGGGGTAAAAAGGGTGAATTTAGCCCTTTTAAGCCCTCGAATGCGATTTCTAATACCATATTCGAATTCAGTGGCCCAAAAACCTATATTAACCATTAAAAATGGAAAAAGAATCGTTTTTTAAATAATTTTATACTTGGAGGGTAAATAGGGTGAAAAAAATGGCGTAAAAAACACACCCTTTCGTAGGATCCAATATTTCTTTTTGACACTTTGTAGTTGATCTGTTTCTTAGGAGAATGCAAAAGTTTTCATCTTGATTCTTGTCCTTCCAAAATCATTTAACGGTGAGATTTATCTGGAATATCTATAATCAAGGATTCACAATGAACTTTTTGCAAGTTTGGTTTTATTATAAACCCTGAAGCAAGCAATAGTTCAAAAGTTTATAACTTTAACAATTACATTTTATCTTAATTTTTTAGAAGACCATCGTATAATTTATTGTATTAGAACAGTCAGGTTTTTTTTATTTTACTGCTAAATATTAAATTTTAATATTTTAATATTTATACAAAGTCTAACATACAATACCCTGAACCCGCGTTTTTTAACCTTCTTTGGCTCGCGGACCAGTAAAATTTGTCAAAAAAAAATCGCGGACCAGTGATATTTTTATTTCGTAATTTTATAAATTAAAATTTAGTTATTATTGTTTTAATAAGTAAATTTTTTTCGCGGATAGAAAAAATTGTCCGCGGACCACTAAAATTTCTCCGCGGACCAGCGGTTGAGAATAGCTACCCTAAACGATTATATACTTTTTTCACGTTAGCTAGTTGGTTCATTCGTATTTCGTTTAATTTTACAGAAATGGGGTTTCCTAGCTTATTTAATTTTTTCCCAATTTTTACAAGGTCATTTTAATTTTTTTTTTAAAAAAAAATTTTCCCCCCTTTTATTTTTTTGGAAAATTTTTTTAAAATTTTTATCAAACCCCAAAAAATTTTGGGAAAAATATTTGAAAATTAAAATTAAAAAATTTTCATAAGAAATTGGAAAAAAAAAAACAACTGGAAGGGTTTTTTTTAAAAAAACGGGTAATTTTTGGTTTACAATAAAACTTGATCAAATTTACGAAAAAAAAAAAAAAATTTCCCCTTTTTAATTTTTTTTTTTTTCTCGGGAAACCTGCAAAAAAAAAAACTTTTTTCGCTTTTTAAAATAAAAAAATTTTTTTTTGGGAAAGTGTTCCCCTTTTGGGGCCAAAGCATCGGGGATTTTTGTTGTGGTTTGTTTTTGGATAAAACTTTTTTAAAAAAATTTTAGAGCCGCCACTGGTCGGGGCGAAAAAGGGGCCACAGATTCGAGTGCTTGGGGGGATTTTGGAAACCGTAAGAGATAGAAGTGGTTAAATTATTGAAAAGGGCGTATTTAGGTGCCTACCCCTTTTTAAAAAGTTGAAAAATTCAAAAATATTCCAGATACCCAAAAACCAAAATTTGCCGATTTGGTTTTTTTTTTTTTTTTCTGAGTTAATTGGAATAGGGAAAAAAAAAAGACACTTTTTTTGGCCACTTTTCTTACAAAAAGGGGAGGATTTTCCATACGACGTTTGTTTTCCCTTTAAAACCCTCATAACTTTATTTTTTTTAAAAACGACACTCAATTGTTTATTCATTTTTTTTTAAGAAGAAATCCCAATTACAACAATGTATATACCTTTTAAACTCTTTTGTTAAATAAACATATTTTTTAAAAAATGAGTTAGACAAGGAACGATATTTTCTTCAGGGGGGTTCCATATTTGTTAATAAATATTAAGTGTTATACATTTTTTGTAATTGGGGAAAAAAGGGGTTAAAATAAAAAATTTAAATTTAAAAATTCACGTCTGTATTTAAAAAAATAAAATTGATGATGGTTTCGAAAACGAAACGTCCGGGGAAAAACTCTCAACGCTGTTTTTTAAGCTTAGAAAGGGTCACAGGAAAGACTTTTTTTTTTTCCCTTTCTCTTTAAATAACGTCACGAAAAAAAAAAAACGAAATTGGCAAAATTTTGGTTTTTTTTTAGGGTATCTCCCGGGAAATACTCAACATTTTTCTTTCTAAAGTGAACATGTTTAGTTACGCATTTGCACAACTTTTCCATAATTTAACCGACCGTATTCTTTCGGTTTTAAATGTTGCCCCAATCTGTACCCTTTACTCTTTTTAAAGTTGGCTAATTGGTTCATTCGTATTCTGTTTAAATTTTTCCCGAAATGTAGTTTTCAGCTTCACAACTTATTACTTAATTATAATACAGATCAACGGCAAAACAACCTGTTATAAATTGCATGTTCACATTTACCCTTTTAAAAAGAAATCACAATTTTTGTCATCGGATTTTACCGCATTTTTAACTTGATGTTTTTCGTATTTTTTGTTATGTTTAAGTAAAATTTAAAATACGATGCTTTTTTTAAGTAATTTTTTTGTGGTAATATTTTTTATTGCCTTTCACGGGCCAAAACATTCCTTTTAAATTTTTTTTTTCCCATTTTAATGCTCGGGGTTTTTTAATAAAAAGGACCCGGTCTTAAATTACTTAACAGTTTTTTTTATGAAAAAAGTATTTGATATTGGGTTTTGGGACAATCGCCATAAACATCCGGAATCCCGGTCAGAAAATCCCGTCAATATATCCCAATCATTAATATCCCATGCCAAGATATCCCCCACAAAAAAATTTCATGACAAAAAAATCCTTTTAAAAAAAATCCCATAAAAAATATCCATGGCAAAAAATTACTAATACGAAAAAATCCTTATCTTTCCCATTATGTGTAACTAAAACTAACCAAAAATAACCACAACTAACCAACATCTTTCATCTTGTTTTTGCTTTAAATTTTTTTTTGTGATATTTTTTATAGGATGTTTTTTTCATGGAATTTATTTGTAGGAGTATTTTTGTATGGGATATTTTGGCATAGGATATTGATGACCGGGGTATATCTTTCTAGGGGTTTTTTGATCGGACCCAACATCCGATACCCCCAATAATATTTTTC
>JAHBCN010017356.1:0-18385 GCA_019359885.1 Listronotus oregonensis
TTATTTTATCGGTTCAAACAGTCAGTAACCATAGTTACAACAACAGAAAATGTATTTCATTGGTTTAAATTTCGTAACCATGGTTAGTTATTAAGTGTTTTTGTTTTAATTAAAAATAAACATCTTACAAAAGGTCTAGTAGGTAACAATATACAGGATTTTTGAATAGGTGGATTTAGGTCTACTTGGTTACGTCGCCATTTGCTTTATTTAGCCGGTAGTAAGCAAAAATTAATTTGCATGTTTTTTAGCAGATAGTCTAACACAATAAAATGATGTTTTTAAGTAATCAAGTGGAAGATAATTAAACTTCCGTAATTGGAAAAAAAATTCTTCAGATTTTTCATGTCTTCAATATTTTAAAAACCGGAATACTTTAAAATTTACATTTGCTAAAATTTTTTAAAAAAAACAAATTTAGGAAACTTTTTTATTTTTATAGCATCATAATAGATAATAAACCAAAAAACGCCATTTTGTAGTGTCGGACTATACAACAGTCCACAATGAAATAAATAAGTACGTTTTCAAGAAACTTGGGAAAAATTAATATTTATTAAAAATGTTAAACTTTTTACCGATAAACGAAGATAACTCATATGCAGTGTGAGTCTCTAGCTAGTTATTTATTGGAAAAATTCTCGGATCCTTCCGTAGTATGTTTAGTCGTGCTCTTTTCTATAAAACTAATATTTATACAGTATGTCCCAAATTTGGGACGTTATCAATGATTTTTTTTTAAACAGGACACAAATTTTCTTAAGAGTATATTTAAAACGTGATAGGTAGGCGGCATTTCCCCATCGGCTCTTCGTTTGTTTAAGGGGAAAGATAACAGGGTAAATTTAACCAATTTTAACGATTTTTTTAAGTGATAAAATAATTGGATCATTTATTAATTTTAACATCTTTTATTTTCATTGTTAAAGTGTAAAGAAACATGTGATTTGTTTTTTTTTACAAAATGGTGGCCCTGCAGAATTCTTTTTCGAGTGTCTTCCCCAAGGCATAAAAAAGTGGTGCAGCTGTTAATTTTTTCATTTATCTATAGGTTTTTTTGTTTAATTACTTATATGTTTAACAAAAAGAAAAATTAAAAATTAAAATTTATATCGGCTGTTTAATCAAAGGTCCAAATTTTTGACCATTTTTTCAACAGTTTTTACCCCAAAATATTTTTTATTAACCCGATATATTTAAATTTTTAGGTACATCATTTTGATATTACTATAAAGAAAAACCCCTGAAAATTTCAGCCCAATCGGTCAATAATTTTTTAAGTTACAGCACGAGCAGTTTTTAAATAGAAATTTCGAGATAATCCCGTTTAAAGATTCGTTACGCTCCGACTACCTGATTAGTAACGGTATGCGGACGCTGACGTTTGTGACAATATCTCCATAAATATTTAATATATCACTTTTTCCTTTTTACAGTATAGATTTAGGATATCATTCATTGAAAATATAAAAGGAAAAAATTTTTTTTTGAAGTTCTAAAGGTATTGCCCTCGTTAAAATCTTACTTTCTTTTTTTATCCGACATAGACTTGATAGCTTGCGGCTCTATGTTTCTGTGGTTTTAACTTCAGTTTTTCTAAAAAGTGGATTTTATAAACGTTAAGTAACGCTAAACACTATGTTCAAACTTAAGATTTCGGAATTGATCCTCCGGTACCACTTAAACTAGAGATTGAAAACAAGAGACAAATTTTAAGAAAAAAAAAAAAAGTGGATGTGAACCTTAGTTTCATTCTTCAGAATTTTTTGTAATGTTTAGAATCGCGGCATAATTTTTCGGGGATGTAAATTTAACATGATTTTTTTTTGAGTTGTCAAATATTTTTATTCTTAAAGTTCATCAAAAATAGAATAATTTTAAAAAAATACTAAAAAATGTATCCAAAAATTGATATTTTAAAAAAAAATGCCTTTACAGGTATGAATATGAAACAAATCACCAGAAATTGCTAAACTTAAATAAAGGCATTTTATTGACAAAAAACTTGGAAAATACCCATTTTTTATTTTCAAAATTAAAATTAACATCATTTTTTTATTTTTTTTTAATGGAACAAAATAGAAAAACACGTCAATATCTCTTTTTATTTTAAGTTAATTTATTATAAAAAGTTTAAGAAGGCATTCCAGTCTAGAAAGTTAAATAATATAGTTTTTTTTTATATTTTGATGGTGTGAATATCCATAAATATCTCCTTAGAAAAGTTTTCCATATTTCAATTATTTTAAAAGTTATAGCTAAAGTTATTGGTTCGGCAATAAATTTAAACGCGTTTTTCTCGAAACTATTTTTTAGAAACGTTTGTTACAAAATCTTAAGTTCTAATCGACTGATTTTCTTGAAAGTTAGCACAAATTTTCTTTATATATCCCTCTATAGCAGGAACCAACAAAAATCAAAATTTTTAATTTTTACTTACAAATTCAAAAAAGTTTAAAAATAACTGAAAAAAACCAACTTCTCTTTTAAAAAACCGCCATTTTACAATTATTTTTTCCGTTTTTTTTTGTTGTTCTGCCAAATGACATTTGTACTGATAAAGAACTACCATTTTTAAAATTTTTCAAATAACCAGCAGAGGGGACTCGTGACAAAATGGACACGCGCTTTTTACAACAGAGTGTAACTTAGTGAAAGATACTGTTTTTGTGAATTTTTAATATAAAAATAAATAAATAATAAAAAAATGAATAGCCAAAACATTATTTGTTTTTTTTATCGATTGTCAAAAAACGCCCAAAATTCAGGCTTCTAGACTAGAATACCCCCTTAACTAACTAAACCATTTGTACCGTGTCCAAATAAGACAGAACGCCGGCTGTATCTCAGAAAATGTTTATCGTACAGCGTTGGAAAAAATATTTTTCGTAAAAGTGGACAAGAGAAATAGCTGGAAATTATTTTTAAGTTTCTGAAATGGCCGCTAGGGGGCGTAAAAGCAATCTTGAATCTAAAAAAGTGATGTTTCTGTGAATTTTGCTATATTAACCTTACAAAAAAATACCTAAGTCGAGGATAATTTGAACCTTTTTTGTTTGAAAATGTTTGCTGTATCTCTAAAAATAAAGTGGTGGGGGTATTTAAAGGTTTCCGTTAAAAACACCCTGTATCTTCGAAACGGCTAAGCCGATTTTAACAAACTTGGGCTAGTTAAAAAGAGCTATTCTTGGGCTATAAATGGTATAATATTTGAAGTTTTGTTAGTTTACATGTCGCCGCTAGAGGCGAACATTAACAGGTTAAAACATCCGTATTATAAAAACCGAGCATTTCCGAACCCAGGTTCATATAAACATCTTCTCGCATATTCAAATGTGTCCTTAAGTTTTTCTTGCAACATTCTGTAACACACTGTTTAAAGCCTGGATGCGCCATCAAATACCAATTTAGTGATAGAGTAGTAGGAAATCCCAATATTAAACTTAAAAAATCTCTTTATTACTTTAGAAGTGCTCTTATTGAGCTAGCTGCATACTTGAACTTGCCAAATTGCCATTTGCTGATATTAAAGTCAATATTATCTCTTATATGAGGACATAAACTATAAAGTTTATTATACACAATGACTCGAATGCGAGATGCAGTTGGCAGTGCTTGTTATTTAGGATTTCTTAATCTCTCACGTGTTTATTATTAAACTATATTTTATGCAATAAATGGGTCACAAAACTAGCCTATATTAAAGCTAAATGAAGTTTTTCAATATTAAATCTACAGGGTGGTATGAAAGAAATGAATTAGCCATTTATTTAGAATAAAATTAACATATTTAATAACCAAATCGCTTAAACCTCGTATATCATCATTTTAAAATGTATTTTTTTTTAGATAAACTACACTCACCGACATAAAATTCAGGACAACCAAAATTTAGATCAAATTTAATGTATGATTACTTTCTCTTCCCTAGTCCGATTTTTTTTTTCAAAATGTAGATTAATGTTTCGTGTTTAATTCCTTTTATTTAGTTTTCACAAATACAGTTTACATGTAAAAATATGCAAAAAAAATAAAAAAGTTTATTTTTTCTTTTAAGTTTGTAACACTCTGTAGAGTAATTTTGCAATGTAAACTACACTAGATATGATTATCTGCAGAGCTTGATTTATTTTTAACATTTTGCTGTTTTATTCTACTGGTAATTATGTTAAGAGATATAGAATTTTGAAATGAAAATTACACTTTTTGATTAAGTCTTTTTTTAATTGAAACCTAAAAGCAGGGGTTTTAAAAGTTAGTACCTCGTATTACCTTTTCTAGCTTTAATAATAGCTACCAAACGTTGATTCATTTATCTAATTAGGTTTTAGATATCCTGTGAAATGACAGCTCATTCTTCTTCCAGAGCATTTCAGAGCTGCTAATGAGTTAATAACTAGCCTTGGCGTTTCCTGATTAGTCTACCTAATATGTCCCATACATATCTATCGGATTAATGTCAGGACCACGAGCGTTTATTCCAAAATCTTCCAAATATTGGGCCACTATTCGGGCAGTATGTGGACTGCCATTGTCATGCATAAAAACAATTTCGTTACAGATAAATTGTGCAAAAACAACATGTTCTTCCAGAATTTCTTCAGTGTACCTTTGAGCAGTTAAAGTTCTTCTGTCAATAAAAAACAAGTTTTGTTCGAGCGTCAAATGAAATTCCTCGCCGCACCATAATCAATTTACCATCAAAGCTAACCCTTGCGCCAAGATTACGTTGGGCGAATCTTTTTCCTTGTCGTCCCCATTCTATTTCTCGTCCATCAGGAGACCACAGGAAAAATCTGGAATTGTCTGAAAATGAAACTTGCCTTCACTTTTGAGGGTTTTAGTTAATATGTTCTTGCAAAAAAAGAAGTATATTATCTCGATGCTGTCTGAGGAGCTCTAGTCCAGTTGCAGGTTTTCTGGCCCGTAAATTCACTTGACTAAGTCTTCTTGTTACAGTTATTTTATTGATAGCAACTTGACGAACTATTTGGAGTTCATTTTTTATATATATGCAGTGGTATGCCGATCCCATAAAACTAAAAATCTAATGAACCGATCATCAAGAGCGGAAGTAGCACGATTTCTTCTAGATCCAGGTCTTCTGCCATAACTTCCAGTCTCACGAAACCGAGAAGAATAAAACAGCAACATGCTAAAAATGAATCAAGGTCTGCAGGAAACCATATCTAGTACAGTTTACATTACAAAATCACGTTACAAAATGTTACAAACTTAATAAGAGAAAAAATATACTTTTTATTTTCCTGTATATTTTAACACGTAAACTGTATTTTCAAAAATTGAATCAAATTAATTTAAAACAAAACAACTATTCACATTTAAAAAAAGCTTAAATCGGACTCTGGAAAAAAGTTATCCTGCATTAAATTTGATCTAAATTTGGTTTGTCTTGAATTTTTGTGCATAAGTGTTTTATGCAAGTCGGTCAAAAAAAAGCTATGTATATCAAAGTGTTTTTTTTTACCATAGATGTTAGGGTTTTAGTACTGTAGAATAAAATAGGCAAATAACAGACCAAAAATTTGTAGTGTAATCTTTTTAATTTAATTAGGCAAAAAATCGAAAGTGCTGTGAACATCATTTTCGTCTTACCAAAAATGACTTTGCTCCCTAGAAACGTAGTTTTGTGTTTTTCTATAACAAAACAAAATTAAACCTGTTAGTTATGACGGTTAGAAAAGGGTTGGTAAAAGTTTAAAAACCTATATCAGGACCAATGTAAACACAAAAAAAATATTAAGAAAGTTACACCATTACTTACATGGAATATAATGACATGGTAATGTTTTCGTTTTGAATACAAATTCATATAGAAATAGGTTACAAGTTAAATTTTATTTTTAAAACATAAAAATAGAAAAACATAAAAATACATTTTCGGTAAGACGAAAACGATGTGCAACATTTATCTAAAAGTACTTTCGAATTTTTTGTTTGTTTCTTTAAGTAATCTAGATAAATTTAAATGCTTTATAAATATTACAACTTTAATGTTTTCCTAAAGAACAAAAACAAACGTCAATTTAAATTTCTTTAAAACAAGAAATTTTGTTCGATCTAATTGATGTACTGGGTAGGTTAGGGAACTAATTTTAAATTTTTTTTTGAATAGGAGTTTTTGCTTTTAAATTATAACATAAACATAACTTTTTATTGGTAATAAGTTTTCCAAATATTTTTTTTTTGTTTAATTCAAAAATAGAGGTTGTTTCTCCTATGCTACATTTGTTAATTCACACCTATCCCCTATACGCTAAGGATTATTAAAACTAAACTCATAAAACACTAAAATAGTGTTTTATGAGTTTGAGGATTTGCAATGATTTTTATTAGAAATATATTTTTTTGAGAAATCAGGAGAATAAGGTTCCAATATGGATCGACACATATTCCGGTCACTGTATAACATTTTTGTCTTATACAGGGTGGCCGGCCATATTTTGACCCATTTTAATCGAGAATAACTTTGGAACAAATAAAGGTATCAAGATGTGGTTTTTGCAGATGCACTTATATTTCTTTAAAGTTTATTCTCGTACCTTCACGATTTTATTGTGACATTCCATTAGCTCAAAAACAAAATGGCCGATTTTCCATTATAGGACAACTATGTTATTTTAAATGAAACACCCTGTATATGTTTCTATATTTTCAAAATTTAATCTTTCCCCTTTAAAAAAATGTAACACAAGCTATGGTTATCTAAAAAAACAACGTATTTATTGACCTTCGAAAAATTGACTGCATGTCGACCAACAATATTATTTAACAATTAAAATTTGCTTCATATGTAACAAAAAAGGATCGCCAAAGGTTTAGGTTATTCACAAAATAATAGTTACAATAAGGTTACATTACTTTTTAAAAAACTACTGTAAATGTTGAAAATGCCTTCCGCCGACTTCGACGCACTTATTTAAATTCGAAAAAAACTTATTAAAACTATTGACTAAAAATTCTTCAGGAATATTTTCTATTATGTTTCGGATATTAATTTTTAATTGCTCTAAATTTTGGGGAAGTGGACTATAACACCTCTCTTTCACATATCCCCACAGAAAAAAATCTGGAACAGTCAAATCTGGTGAACGAGGTGGCCAGGAAATAGGGCCTCCTCTTCCAATCCACCGGTTTCCAAAACGTTGTCAGTGAATCCTTGATAATGTTAGCATAATGTGGTGTAGCCCCATCTTGTTGAAAATAGACGAAATTCAATAGATTTTCTTCTTGCAATTGGGGATAAAAAATATTTACAGCATATCAACGTAAGTCCAAGAGGTTACAGTTGGTTCATGAAAAAAAATGGCCCATAAATTTTTTGCTTTGACATACCACACCAGACTGTGACTTTTGGCGAATCTCTAACGTGTTCGTTATATTGTCGAGGATTTTCTGTTGCCCAAAACCTGCAGTTATGCTTATTTACTTTTCCATTGAGGTGAAATGTGGCTTCGTCTGACATTATTAGTCTATCCAAAAAATGTATATTGTTCCTTACTAAATTTTGAATTATCTGGCAAAATTCCACCCTTTGTGGAAAATCAGTTTCTTTTATTTCTTGTAACATTTGAATTTTGTATGGCTTTAATTTAAGTTCTTTTTTCATGATTTCTTGTACTGTAGTTTTAGGAATATGGACTGAACTTGAGATTTTTCTTGTTGATAATGTTGGATCTTCCTGAGTTATCTCCAGAATTTGTAACATTTTATTTAGCAAATTCTCATTGTTTACTAATTTCTTTTTACGGGCTAAAGATCCTGTACTCCAGAATTTTCTGTACCAGATTTTAATTGAATTTTTTGTGGGTGGAGCTTTATTAAACATGTTTCTAAATCTTCGCTGGGTTTCTTTTACTGATTTGGTTTCGGCAAACATAATAACACATTTTCCTTTTCGCTTAACGAGAACATTTTGCGCTTCATAATTAAAATAACTTGTCAAAAATGACCAACAATGGCTGACAATGAGGCTTGTTGCTGTTATGGAAACGAGATAACTTTGTTTCCACAGGCGACTTTTCAAAAAATCCTTTTAAAATAATATTCCTATTCGACATACAGTCAATTCTTTGGAGGTCAATAAATGCGTTATTTTTAAGATAACCATAGCTTGTGTTACATTTTTTTAAAGGGGAAAAATTAAATTTTAAAAATATTGAAACATATACAGGGTGTTCCATTTAAAATAACAAAGTTGTCCTATATCGGACAATCGGCCATTTTGTTTTTGAGCTAATGGAATGTCACATAAAAATGGTAAAGATACGAGAATAAACTTTAAAGAAATATAAGTATATTTGCGAAAACCGCATCTTGATATCTTTATTTGTTCAAAAGTTATTCGCGATCAAAATGGGTCAAAATATGGACGGCCACCCTGTATTTGGCCAAGGTAGCTTCCATTAAGCGATGACTTTTTAAATATGTTATGGAGTCGATCGTTACTTGATAAAGATCCATATTAAGTAAATACGTAAAAGAAACAACTATAACGTTTCAAATCTTCACAATTTTTATTTTTTATTTTTTTGTTAAAAATAAAAACATGACATGTTTCGTAGCACCGCTTCTTCGTCAGATGTCTAAATGGTACTAACAAATAAGTTGAGACATTTATCTAAATAGATACACCTAATTTACATAATATTAATGACAAGGATTTGGAAAATACTTAATTATTGCTATAAAATGATTGGAAATTACGTACATTTAGAACATAAGGGTCAGTTGTTACCATCCAATTGATCATTTAAAATGTTGCCTGTTTTCCTAATTTTATTAATTTGTAAAGATTCCAATAATTCAATTCAATTTTACACATTGAAAATAAAACCAGAAAGTTGACTTCATTGGAATCTTTACAAATTCATAAAATTAGGCATCATTTTAAATGATCAATTGGATGGTAACAACTCACCCTTATTAAATTTGTTCCAAATGTACGTAATTTCCGATCATTTTATTGCAATAATTAAGTATTTTTAAACCACTATGTCATAAATATTATGTAAATTAGGTGTAGTACCATTTAGACATTTGAAGAAGTAGCAGTGCTACGAAACATGTCATGTTTTTATTTTTAACAAAAAAATAAAAATTGTGAAGATTTGAAACGTTATAGTATTTTCTTTTACGTATTTACGATGACTTTTTTTAATAATCTCTAATGATACACTAGTTTTATTAATTTTTTTATGTGAATCTTTATTCTGTATTTGCTATCAAATACGTCATATTCGTACAATTCTTTTAATTTATCAAAATATAATGTATTTACATCCATAATAATTTTGAATCTTTTTACCCAGTGAATAAAACAGTAGCATACATTTTATGAAAAAGTAAAAAAAAACTCATTCAATTTTTGAAAACTAATGGAATTACTACTGGAATTGTAACGACTTCACTGAGTAGGTAAATGTCCATTTTTAACACTCTGTGTTTATGACAGAAGCGTAATGCAGCCTTCAGCTGATGAAAAATCAATAACTAATCACATGCATGAACGGTGGAGCGGGCACCCACATTAACATATCCTGCTAGCGACACGGCTGCTGGTCTACCTGCGGAATTTTAGAATACTGTCTGCTGGAAATCGATCACCGAAAAATTCCATAAATAAAATGACTGATGTTTTTAGGTATTAGCATAAAATTTGCTTATCCTTATATTTCTTTTTAATATAATTATCTGTTTTATTAAGAAATGCATAATATACGCAACAAAATGTACTGTAGATTTACAATAACTTATTTTTAGGATTGGTGTTTTGTACTATATAAAGCCAGTACAAATGTACCAATACAACTTTAGTTTTAATGTAGTAGATTTCACCATTTATAGCATGACATTAGAAATATGATGTGGATACGTAATTTAAATCTAGATTATTAAGAATAAAAGAATAAACAAATTGTTTGTAAACAAAATTATTTATTTATTTATAAAAAAATATTAGTGTTTAACAGTTTTAATGAGTCCCATAGAGATATATTTTCTGTATAGTAAGCACTTCAGAAATTTACGAAAACTATGTTAGTTTAAAACCGGGTAAACTTTAAACATTTTTGAAATTTTACCACTACAATGGCAGAAAGTAAAGAGAAACATTTAAATTTAATATGGATAAAAAATTATTTCAAAAAAGACTTAAATTATTATTTTTTTTTTTTTTGAAAAGTTATCTAAAACAAATGACTAAATAATTTATTTTTAGGTGATTTTCTTAAAATACGAAAGATGTTTTTTGTACTACCATTGTTCTAATCTTTTTAAAAAAGCACAAAAATATTAACTAGGTATTTTTCGCCGTCTTCAGGTAAATACTAAATAGGTTTCACGACTACAAGGCTATTTATAAAAAAACTGAGTGCTCTGATGCATGAAAGTGATGGGTGCGATCATGCGTTTAACGCATAAAATTATCTTGGTTAAAGACTAAAGGAAGGTTTGGTTAAGCATCCAGGAAGTATTTAGGCTTCCTTGAATTTTTTTACAAAGTTTAAGGAAGCAGCGGTTATCTAATAAAACACTAAATACTTTAGCAAATCATCCTTTTATAAAATAAATTAAAACAATGGAAGTCCAAAAAATATCTTATATCCAACCTACATCATTGTCTACCACCTTCAAGCAAACATCTTGAAATATTATCCAAAGGTTAATTAAAAACACCAATATTTTTATAGGCAATATTAATTTTATTTTAAATGTGCTTGAATTGCAAATATTTTAAATAAAGTTTATTTTATTTAGGCCAGTGGTTCCCAAACTTATTTCTATTGCGCTCCATTTTTGAAATTAAAAAATAGTCGCGCCCCCCACTTTCCCCGACTATACAGACACATTTCTTTTACTAAAAAAAGAGACATTTATTTACAAACATAACATTTAAACACTAATCTAATATATCGCGAAGTATGGTGCTGCATTTCCTTAACGAGGTCGGAAATTCTTGGTTTTATCTGCACAACGTAGGTCACCAGCAACATCCGTTTTTTGTTCTAATTTCCATTAAAATAGAAAATCCTTTTTCACATAAGTAGGTTGTCGGGAATGGTATGTAAAATTTCCGCGATTAAAGAATATATTGGAAGATATTTTATTCAAAATGTAGTAATCACCAAATTTTCAAAGTCATTTTTTGCCACTGAGTCGTGTCTTCAGTCGATTGCTTGTTCTTGCATTTCTTCTGAAAGGATGTTTATATCAACATTAAAATGATTTTAGGCAAGTTTATGTTCATCATTGTCATGTAAATTAGGAAAATATTGTTGGAATTCATCGCAGAGACTTTCTAGATGAGGTATAATATATGTTGTAATCTCTTCGTTTTTAGCAGTGTCCTCACTATTCTCCATTAATAAAGCCAATTTCGGAAATGAGAAAAAATTTGGTGTTTAAGCTTGCAGACGACGTTTTTATATATCAATTTTCTTTTTTCATTTTAACTGATTTTTTGTTACTTTGAAGCTAAAAACTTGTATTAATATTTATGAGCTCTTGCGCTCCCCTTAATGTTGCTTTGCGCCTACCCGGGGGGGCGCGTCCCCCAGTTTGGGAACCACTGATTTATGCTAATACTTCACACAGACTTCAAAAATGTTAAAATACTGCAGATCTTACCTTGATTACCACTTTAAACACATAATTAGTTGCTCTATTGATGCTAATTATTTTCCAGATCAGTAGCAGATTTTTTTAGGCAGACTTTTGTAAAAAATAATAACTCCTTTAAATTCTTATGGTCTTAAAAATATCACCATCTTTTTTAAAATGTATGAAAAGTTCTTAAATTTTCAACTATGGTGTTATTATTTTATGATTTTATAATCGCGGTCTTTCCTTTAAAGTACCTTAGCTCATCTGTAGTGTTGGTTAGTGTCACTTTTGGCTATTCATGAGAACCAAACAGCATTGACCCCTTAGGACTTTTATAAAGGCTTTTTACATACTAAATTATGACTTCTATTCAAATTCTACTACTATCTTTCAGAGATCATTACTCAGTTGTGTTGAATTCTCCTCTAGTAATCGATTTTAAAACATTTGTTTTATTAACAACTTCTCGGAATAGATTCAAATTTTGTCTTATAATTTAAATTGTAATTTAAACCTTTAACATTTTTAAATCTTTGAAACATTGCAAGGTGGGACCCATGTAGACGAATCTACTTTAGTTTAATCTGTATAGGCAATAAACTTGATAAATTAAAATTTACATATTTAGAGTCAGCTGCCTTTGATATCTTAAAATAAAATCCTTTGTAATCCCCCTTTTGCACAGCATCAAATATTCGGTGACCGGAAATAAGCGCAAAAGAAAAAAGTGCACAGGAAATATCCGCACGGAAAAAAGCGCTCAGATATATAAGCGCACATGAAATAACCGCACATGGAAAAATACGCACATCGAAAAAAGGGCACTTGGAAAAAACCGCACGTAGATTAATGCGCACATTGAAAAATGCGCACACACAAAACCGATATATGCAAAGAAGAAAAGGCATTATGAGATATCAAAATAAATAAATTTATATAATTGTTAGGTAAAAGAAAATGGTTTATTATAAAATTATTTAATGATAAACTAGATATTATTTCTTTTTCTTATTGTCATTGTTGGACTATATATAGGCCACTCACTTTAGTTTCCTTTACTTCACTTTAAATTTCAAACAAGACAAGTCGACATTTTTTCTTAATAAACGAAATGGAGTTTTCAACCAGTCAGAAAGGCAAACCAATTCTAAGTTATAAGGGATTTGAATATCTACGTTTTCGCTCAACAAATGGAATAGATACTTGCAGGTGCCGCATGAATCGATCCACAAAGTGCCATTCTTTATTGAAAACGATGAATGCAGACTTCGTACAAGAGCCAACCAGTCACTGTCATGACTCCTGTCCCCAGAAAGCAGAAGCAAATATCGCCAGAAGTCGAATGCGACAAGCGATGGTAGCTGTGGATGCAACTCCTCGCATTGTCATTGGAGACGTCTTATCAGGAGTGAGCAATGATGTATTGGCTTATATTGCAAAGCAATCGTCTCTTGCTAGGACTCACTTCCCAAATCCATTGACGAGCAATTTTTTGATTCCTTAGAAATATTCTGACTTGGTCTTTCACGACTCCGGCATAGAAGATTCTAACAGAATTCTAATATTGGGAGATCGAGAGTTATTGTGCCAGCTGGACCAACCCACTCTATTCGGTGACGGAACATTTGACAAAACACCTACAATGTTTTATCGTTTATTCGTATCCACCATGCGTGTACATATTGCTACAAAAGAAGAATGAAGAGACATACATGGAGATGTTTCGAATTTTAAAAGGGTTAGTTCCAAACATGTCTCCCCAGAAAATACTTTTATATTTCGAGAAAGCCTGCATGAATGCTGCAAGAAGGTATTTCCAGAAGCAGAAATAAAGGGTTGTTATTTCTATTTATGCCAAAGCATCATAAGGAAAATTAATGCTGTTGGTTTAAAATCAGACTTCCAATCCAACCTCAACACAAAATTAATGCTAAAATCCCTTGCTGCATTATCTTTTGTTCCGTTAGAAGACGTAAGAACTACTTTTAACATGCTAGCAGAAACTTTTCCTGATGAAGAAAAATTTAACGATGTCCTAACATATTTTTTCTCCACATATATAGAAGGTGCTGCTGGAAGATGTCCTTAATTCTCTTCAAGAACATGGAACCATTACGATGCCGCTCTCGACGAATCGCCAAGAACTACTAATTGTTGCGAAGGGTTTCACAATGCCTTAAACTCGCTGTTTCATTACAGTCATCCGAGCATATGGATGCTTTTTGACGGACTGCGTAGGATCTGCATGCCATAAACTGACTCTGTAAACTCTAAAACTAATAGAGTGGAGCCTTCCAAAAGAAAATACAGAGAACTTTACGCGCTTGTTGCTAGCTCTGTAGAAAAATATAAGGAGACTGAGGACAAACTGTCTTATTTGAGAAGAATAGCCAATATACAACAATAGCTTACTGTTAAAAACATTATTTAGTTATATTTTATAATAAGTAATAAAACATGTCTACAGCTGTACAAGTCTATTTTGTTTAATTTGTTTAATTTCTACATATTGTTTTTTAAACTAATACCGATTTTCAAGAAAACAAATTAAAAAGAAATTACCATATGGTGCAAACTTTTCCGCGGACACTGTATACACCCCGTGTAGGCGACGGGTTAGACTATTCCAGTTGTTTCAGATCCAAGTGCGCTTCTGTCCATGTGCGCATTAATCTACGTGCGGTTTTTTCCAAGTGCGCTTTTTTCGATGTGCGTATCTTTCTGTTTGCGGTTATTTCATGTGCGCTTATATACCTGTGCGCTTTTTTCCGTGAGCATAATTCCTGTGCGCTTCTTTCCTATGCGCTTTTTTCCGGGATTCCAAATATTCACGTGAATTTAATATCATAACAATCAACTCCTAACGAAGTAAGGCTCCCTGATGTAAGGTATAGTTTTAGACACGGGATTTAGGTTTTAAAAATATATTAAAGGTTTGTCTCAGAAGTCACATGCATCATCGAAAATATTACATAATAACCGTTATACTTGTACAATACAATAAATATAAAAATTATTTTTAAGTTACTTGTTCTAATTTTTTTTGACGAACATATATTAAAAAAGTTAAGGCAAAAAAAGACAAAAATGCATTTTTTAAATTTTTTAAACTTTGCTCTATACCTTTTTTTAACGTTAACTTAAGTATAGGTATTGCCGTTTAAAAAGCGAAGCTGCTATAATGTTATTTAAAACGTAATAGCTATTTATGTATCAAGGGCGTTACTGGGACTATAATGCCCTGAAGGTCGAAATAGCCCGAGGGCTAGATTTCGACCTGATGGGAATTATAGTCCAGTAAAGCCCGTGGTGCATACAATGCTTTATGTTTTACCCAAAAAAGAGTTTTTCAATGACTAATTACATTATTTATTCGCAATATAAAAAATAAGTTGCACCTGTACCTGTATACGTAAGTAGATAATGACTGGTGTTAAGTTTGACTTTGATGTTTCTGTCAGTTAGTCAGTTGGCATTTTTTATTTAACGATTTGCTCAAAATGGAAGAAATTCCACAAAATATAAGAGAAAAGGCCATAAAAGCGACCGAAAATTTTTTGCCAGTTAAATCAAGGCAACAGTATGATCGGGAGTATGGCATATTTGGTATTTGGAAAGATGCGAACGCAATTCTTCAAATAACCAAAAATTTTAATGGTATATTTCCAGGAACTGGTAAGTTATTGATTTTATTTTAATACATATGTTTAACAAACTTTATTATTTTTAGTCGGAAAATACAGTCCGAACTCTCTCTGGACCAAGTATTCCACCCTAAGGTCTACGTTGATGGTCTATGAAAATATAGACATTTCGCAATACCATCGTCTCATATCTTTTTTAAAAGTTAAATCGAAAGGATACGTCCCGAAGAAGTCTAAAGTTTTGGAAGGAGAACAAATATTAAAATTTATTAAGAAGGCTCCTGATGATATCTACTTGGTACACAAAGTCATATTGTAATGGGTGTTTTTGGAGGTTTAAGACGAGATGAGTTGGTCAAAATGACCATTGATGACATTGAAGATGGAGGAACAGTCTTGGTTATAAAGGTACCAGAAACTAAAACTTCAACTTAAAAAAGTTTTACTATCATTGAAGAAGATTTAGGCGCTTTAAATTTAATAAAAAGTACACAACATTAAGACCAGCTGGAATAAAGGAGCGAAGATTCTTTCTTACCTATAGAAAGGGTCGATGTACAGTACAACCCATTGGAAAATACCATAGGAAGCGTCCCAACATTGATCGCAAAATTTTTAAAACTGGATAATGCAGGAGCTTACACCGGCCACTGTTTGCGTCGCACATCGTCAACTTTACTTGTTGAGGCAGGTGCTTCGTTTGAAACGCTAAAACAACATGGGAAATGGAAAAGCTCTTCAGTAGCTGAAGGATAATAGAAGAAAGTATTTCATCCGAAAAAAAGTAGCCAAAATGATTGCCAATTCAGTTAATTCCGAGGTTAATTCCGTATCGACTATTGAAAATTCTTTAATGGACTGTTCTTCTATACAAAATAGCGTTAGTGCTACCACCGCTCTACCATCACAAAAAACATCGACCATTCTATAGTGGGATCAGCTACATTTTCCGGACATTTCAAAATTGTAAATTTTATTTTGGAAATAAAGTTTAATTTTTAGTATTGTTTAAAGAAAAAATTATTTTTTGTATAAACTTGATCTTTATTGTGAGAGAAATAAAATTGGATAAGCAATAAAATTTCCATATTAGGCATAGGGGTTAAAGCGGCATTATCATAATGCCCGCTTATAATGCCCTAGGTGTGATAGCAGGTATTATTGCTATCATAACATATTCCGTTTCTAAGGTATTATAGATCAATAATAGATAGGTAAAACATAAAAGTCTTTAGGATTCCTAGTAACCGAGATACGATTTTTTAAAGTTAGCTATTCTTATGGTTTCTTTCCAATGTTTACTGTTCTTTTTTAGACTTTGTCCGATAACTTTTTTTTTCATGTGGATTTTGGTATAGACCATATCGTATAAAAAAATCCTATTTTACTACCCTTGCAACGGGGCCTAGTTAAAGAATGTAGAATTATAGGTATCCGAGATGTGACCCCTTAAATTTAAAAAAGTAGTCCATAGTCTGTGGTGTTTTATAGAATGAAGTAAAACACACAACATAACTTGTTTTATTGACGGGTCATAGACCTCTAGGGAGACAAGGATATGCTTCTGCCATAGACATGGTCATCATCAGCATAAATATAATATAACTTATAAAAAAGATGTACAAAAGACCAACTATTACAAGAAAAGTTGACAAATTTTAATTTTATTTTAAAATAAAAATTATTCAAGAAAAACAACGCAAAGTGGATTTATAGAATTTTTAAAAACTTTCATTGATTTTTGTATTAAAATAAATGTAAAATATGTCCATCTTTCTTGTAACAGTTAGCATTTGGTACATATATTTTATAAGTTATGTTATGTTGTAGTTCTGATAATTATCATCTCTATGACCTTTATTTCGGATCTTCTACAGTTATTTTTGTTTAATAACATTGTTTTACTCATTGTGTCTAAATTAAACAAAAATGTTTATTTAATTTAAAAAATAAGTAAATTTATAACTTTTTGGTTTCTTTTAATGACATTTGCATATATTTTTTTAAATATTAATAAAGACTTGTTTTATGTTAATTTGTATCCATTTTTTCGGGTGTGCACGTAGTGAATATAGTTTATATTTATATTTTTGTGCATAATGTTATATTGTTTTAGACTACGTCTTGTTTTCATTAAAACGTATGCAATTAATTTTTTAAAGAATACATAGTTTTTAATTGCCAATGTAAACATATTATGTTGGATACCATTTTAGTTCTACAAAGTGTGGTAATTTAACCCTTTTCCAAAATTTGTTTTCATTGCAGGTTTTAAGAACATATCCATAGGTGGTTTAATTTAATAAATTTAATAAAGATTTTCAAAGCGCTTCATGTATTTATTTACTAATCGATTAAAAACAGATACCACTTTAGTTTACGAAAATTGTTTTTTTTATTATGTTACTGGGTTTAAAATAAATTTTTATTTAATGGTCCATAAAAGGAATGACGTAAACATGTTTTAAATAACTATGGTTTATTTACCAAACGAGTCATTTTAAACAAGGCACTTTTAAAATAATATTTTAACAAACCAACCAAATCAAATATCAATCCTTTTAAAATTTAAATTGTGTGTAATTTTTAAACAATTAAAATAATATCATGCAATTTAAATAAATATTTTACCATTACTTTTTATTGCGACCCTTGCAAGCAGGAATAATTTTGAAGTAAGGGTAAAAATAAACGAGTTGTATTTTTTATATTCCTCTTAAAAAAACTGAAAGAAAATGACAATAGGTTAACATCTAAAAAACTAAATAATATAATATATACATTGTATAAATATAAACGTATTATAAGTGTTAAAAAGATTAAACATGTTTAATTTATAACCACAAAATTAGGTTATTTCTGGTTAGCTAGTTCCTTTAATTACTCAAAATCTGCGCACCAACTTTGAACGCTAAAAGTTGGTTTTAATTTTAGTAAGAACAGTCAAATTTTCTTATATATAAGAAAGTTAAAGAAGATCTTTTTCTTGCTCAAAACTAGTTAAAAAGTACTTGCAGTTTTATTAAAGTCTTACATTAAATTTACGAGCTTTTTCTTTTTTATTTCCCACTCTACTTTTATTGCACACTTTTGTAAAAGAATGTTTTCTTTTTTTC
>JAHBCN010017357.1:0-18493 GCA_019359885.1 Listronotus oregonensis
ATATTTTAGGATCGTTAGATACTGTTTCATGAAAGTAACATGCTAGTTGCGATTTTGGGAATTGTTTTATTCTGAAATTTTTCTGGAACAATATTTAGCGTCTTATAGGTTTTTTATTTAATCATTTTTAATTATGCAATAATTAACTATATATATATATATATATATATATATATATATATATATATATATATATATATATATATATATATATATATATATATATATATATATATATATATATATATATATATATATATATATATATATATATATATATATATATATATATATATATATATATATATATATATATATATATACAGGGTGCACAGATTCAGAGTGCATGCATGGGATTTAGTAAACCGTAAGAGATACAAGACGGTTAAATTATGGCAAAGTTGCGCATTTAGGTGCCTAACAACAAGCCGTTTAAAAGTTGTAAAATTCCAAGTACTTCCGGAGATACCGAAAACTGAAATTTGCCGATTTCGTTTTTACTTTTTTCTGACGTTATTTAAAGAGATATGGAAAAACAAAAGATACTTTCTTATGGCCACTTTTTAAGCTCTACAAAACAGTGTTAAGAGATTTTTTGTAAGACGTTTCGTTTTCGTTAAACCATCATCAACTTTATTTTTTAATACGACACTCAATTGATTATTGCATTTTTTTGAAGCAGTTATAATCCCAATTACAATGATGTATAACACTTAAAATTTTTCTGTTAAATAAACATATTTTCCATAAGAGACAATGAGTTAGACAAGGAACGCACATCATTTCTTATAGGGGCGTTCCATATTTGTTAATAAATATTAAGTGTTATACATTTTTGAAATTGGGATAATAAGGGGTTCAAAAAAGTTAAATAAAAAACCCGGTCTGTATTTAAAAAATAAAGTTGATGATGGTTTAACAATAACGAAACGCGTGGGGAAATTGGCCGAGAAAATCCTCTCCAGCCTTTAAAATCAAAATAAAACGAAAAAAATATGGAACTTTAATTTCTGACTTTCTAAAAAGATTGTTGTGGTCCAAATTTACCGGAAAAAGTTAGGGACTGGTCACGGTTAATATTTGGACGGGTGAACCCCAGTGACCACCTTGTGCGGCTGGGTGTGAATGGGAGCGCAAGTTAAACTGTATGTCCCATCTGTATTACATTATCCGGATCTTTATAAGGTTGTAGTTCAGAGGTACCAATTATTTGTTCAACGTCTACTAAAACGTGGCACTACCGCGTTTTCTAAAATATGCCGTGAATTACAATATCTGCATGTTTCGGAAGTTGGACAGCGTGGACGGACCTAGGAGCTAAAAAGGGTTAAACATTTAGCTCTTGCCTTCATTTATGGATTATACCTGCCGACAGCAATAAAACTGCGGATCGGTAGGTATTAAAGGACAGAATATTAGGAACGGACTTTAATAATATAAAGATTTATACTTTATTGTTTATTTAGGTGAGTATAATCTTAAAATTACATTAAGACATTAAATATATGCAAAGTTTTAATAAATGTATAACTGAATTATCTATACATAATTACATTTTTAATCTAAATATCTAAATCTAATTCTGTTTCACTATCAGAGTCATCATTAATTACAATAGGATTTATGGTGTTTTGGATAGAAATGTAAAAGTTGCGTTTTTGTGGTAGCTTGCGTTATCCATGACAATAACACTGTTGTTTGAAATATTTTTTAAAAGATAATTTTGAAACCAGTTTTCAAAAAGTCTGCACTTGTATACTCATGATAATCCAAGCTAGAATCCTTAATATTCTTTGCAGACAACAGCAAGCAGTTTGGGACAAATCCGTCGTCTTCTGAACCAGCGTGTATTATGGTAATGCGTTTTCCTTTATTTAAAGGTGCTTTCGTCTGACAGTTTTGACTGGAATCAACCCATCCTTTGGATACTGTGTCGTGTGTATCGAACCATGTTTTATCAAGGTAAATTATGGATCTGTTTTTTAACCTATATCTTTTAATTTCTTGAAGGTAATTAAATCTCCAAGTGCGTATTAAAATCCCATTTTACAAACAACTGTATGGAGGGTGGCACGGCTTCTTTTTTAGTAGGTAGGAATAACTCCGCTTTCATAAAGACAATATATTTTTCTTCTTATTAGGTCCTGATCACTATTGTCTATACGGTGAGATTGAAAATCACTACGTTTTTTTCTCTTGTTTAATTCTTCACTAATAATAATATCCGTTATTGATGATATTGGAGTTTTTGTAAGTAGACATGTTTCTTTTAAAGCTTCTTGTTTAATTAGACCTCTACTGATTAAAGTTTCATACACATTTTTTACCACCTGTTTTGCATCTAATGACAAATGATTTCGACGCGACATAGTTATATTCTCGTAAAACAACTTTTTCGAAACGCACAGTAAAAACGGTTATTCAACACTGCCCCTAAAATATTAGCAAAAATATTTATATGCCTAATGGTTAATACTCAAGAAATACCTGGCCCACCCCTGCCCTTATGAACAAATGGCTTTACGCAATAACAATAGGTAATAAAATCGTTAAAGGTTTATTGGGGTATGGTCCGTCAAAAGCCATAACGATATACTTTGAGACAGACTATAAAACTAAACTGTTCTTTAATAAGTAAACAACTAGGTACTCATCCCTTTCATAACTCAGAATTATTTTTAGCGTTGTATATTTTTATTTATTCCAGCATCCTTTCTTGGGTTAACCAAGTTCTCCAAGTAATTATCGGTTAATCAGTCTAGTAATGTTGTGTGTTTTAGGAATTTTCTTATACCCATTTTACTGTCTCTGTATACAACAAAAATCAAACATGACTTCTTATCAGTTTTAAATAATATTTGAAGCAATACCTTCAACCACAAAATATATAGATACTCTACTTTCTCTGCTTTAACCTATACTGCCTCCAGTGGCGGAGCTAGAATAGGACAGGGGTGGACTGCCCCCTCCTCCGCAATAATATTTGGGTGCCTTTTTAGAAACAAAAAAACGATGTAATAAACATAATAATATAAAAAATAAAGCGGCCATAAATCAACATAAATATTTTGCTAATTTAATTTTGCAGTTAACACTGACTTTTTTTTAATAATTTACAGTCTTGACAAGAATTGGTATGGATCTAAAAAACTGACCCTCGGGGTAGAGTAGCCAAAACCTTCGCAGTCAGTAACTCACTTTCCGATCCTATTATGGTAGGGTTCCAATCATAATTTAAATCCATTAAATATTTTTCTAACTTTCTACCCTGAACTATACCAAGCATCAGTAACCGTTTCCTTGCTGTACTCTACTTACATTAAAAACCGAAGGCATGCAAACACAAACCTTGGCTGGATGTGTTAAGAAAATGTGCTCCTAAACTTGCAATCTCGCCTCTTTTTCTTATGACACGAGCATATTATCGAAACAAAAAATTATTTTACCTTATGGGCAAAATATTTGAAAACGATCTTGATTGGCACAACCATAATAATATATTAATAGCCAAAGCAGCTTGGAAAAAGCTTGGATTCGTAAATCGAGCCACAAAGTATTTCCAATCTTCTAATCTGTACACTTTCTATGGATTCCGCATCAGACCCTGATTGTAATACTATTTTTATGTCTGGGAAACGGTGTCTTTTACTACCCTTAGCTTTTCCAGTTTTATTTGGAGTAACTGTCGCTTTTTATACTTAATATTTTTAAGACTCCTGCTCCGAGAAACTTGAAAATATTATTCTATTGCTAGCAGTTCCCAACAGAGTAAAACAAAGTACAATTTTCATGCATCCCTTTGCATTTAGGTACATGAAAGAGATACCGAACTTTTTATTGCCCGTAGATGTATTTTCTTTTCCACCAAACCTTCTTTAGATCCTATGTGAATAAACTGTCTATTACTTTTCTTTAAACCCCCACGGTAAATTAGTAGATAGTATATACTTAGGCTTGAAGCTTCGTGAACTGCCCCAAGATAAGCAAAATCTCCTCTAACAGTTTCAGCCATATCAGGGCCGTGCTCACCTACAAAAAATCCTAGATATGCCAATGACTGTCTTTTTAAAACTCCCTAAGAATTATATATATTTTAATATTCTCTAAAATTAATATAGTATTTTTGCCTAAAATTTAATATTAAAATAATAACAATAATAATATATAATAGAAAAGGATTTAGAGAAATAATAACTAAATTTAATCTGTTTAATAAAACAATAGCACTAATATAAAATTGAAAGCTTGCCAAAGTGAACAAAACTGAATAAGCTAAATTATTTATTATATTGGGTTAATTTATGAATTGTCGCAGATAATAAAAATTAAGCTTAATCCTAACAATAGCTAAAAACGTATATTTTATATAATTTATGCACATAAATAAATTATCTAAAATGATTTATTAATATATTTTTAAAAATAACTCTCAGTCGATAATCAAAATCCAACTATTTTAAATACTTTATTGGAATGATAATTATTTTATTGCCAATTTAAAGTCTCCACGGTAGAATCAATATGGTTGTTTCCTGTGTTAAACGCCCACTTGAATTTTAATTCAAAAATTCTAATGGTATATAGACATTTGTACAACGCTTTTAACTATATTAAGAGAACTAATAAATAAAGACTTAAATTTATTAATAAAATATCTGGGTTCGTGATTTTGTTTTATATATGACAATCTTATATCAGAAATAACTTATTTAGGTATTGTGATATAAGATTAAAGACGAAAATTCGGTACCATATAAAATGAAAAAAAAATAGAAGAAGTAACAACATTTTTCAGACATTTGGATTAAAATTGGATAAAATAAAAATTAACAGTAACAAAGATAAATTTTTTAAAATTTTGTTATGTTTTTATGGCCAAAGATGTACTACCACGCCAAAACGAAATAAATAATTAATTTTTTAAATGTAAACAGGTTTTCATTATCTTATGTTTCACTTTAATCCACTGCTATTTAACAATGACAGTGAGATGTTTTATAGTTTCGTGCTATTAGTTAAAATTGTTTACAGGCTTTTTTTATACTATGAGTGCTATTTCAAATAATTCAGAAGAACGTTTGACGTGACTTAAAATAATTTTAAACTTTGGAGACAATAACAGACAATCGAGAAATCTGGCGACCCTATAGACCTAAAACAGATAATTCCCACCCAGAAATTACTGATTTGACTTGAAAGCAGCTATTGCACAAATCTTAGCAAACAATATTAAGTATTTATTAAAATAAAAAAAGAAAAAGGCAAAGGGATGCCTAATGTAAACAATAAAGTAAGAAAACTGAAAAATTTTGGTTTTTGCACAGCCTATAATATAGTTATCAAAGTTTTTTAAAAATCCAGAAAAAGAAAACATGACTTTTCGCAAAAGTCTTAATAACTGTAAAATTATAATTGTTTATGCACAAAATTAAAAAAGTTTTGTCAAAATAGCCTAATGTTATTAGCTAGAAAGATTTTAAAATATATAGCGCTGATTATTTCCAAGCCATGGACTTTGCGCTTTTCGATCAACAGTTTGAGAAAAGTTTATTTCCTAATTTAATAAAATTTGATATTTATTAATAGGGTTTCTTTACTATTCTCGACAAATACAGAAATGTTTCACTTAATGTACAAAAAAGCTGACATGAGCTTTTTTCAACAATATATTAGTATGATAGTAAAACTAAGGACTGCCATTTAAAAATTATAAAGAAGAAACATATCTCAAAATTATAGTATATCGACATTTAGCAACTCAATGTGATTATACGGTTTTGCGTTTACCACCTTACTGTCGTATTTTTAATCATATAGAACATATGGACTTTATTTAAGGAACTACGACTAAAAACAAGAAATATTGAGGAGTTAAGAAAGTGGGTACGTAAAACAAGTGCTTAAGGAATAGATATATTTTAAGAAGAAATTGTTAATACTAGGCCATTTTAAATAGCAGTAGATAATAGGGATACGAAGGATAAAAGCCTGCTCGTATAAAAATAATTAAATATTTCCTGACAAACTTTCGTTAGTACAATTTTAACCATAAATCTTAAAACATTTATCTTTGCTATCGGTGATTTTTATTTTGAAAAATTATACTTTAAGTAAATACTACTCAGTATGGTAACAGTGGCTAAACTGGTAAATCAAAGCGACGGCAGTGAGTTCTAACACAAAGTTGTCTAGTTGAATTGTTTAAAAGATATAATTAATTTTGTAAATTTAATGATATTTCTTTTAAAAGGTAAAGTGCACATAAATGACACATTTTTAATAGATTGTGGAGGTAATTAAGTTTGAGCGGTAAGGAAATCTGTTTTACTATTTAAATCCAAAACAAAATATAGCATGAACAATGAACATTAAGGTCAAAATTTACTGTTTAAATACCAGTCTGTTAGTAAAATAACAAAGACAAGGTGACGTGGGCGTTAAAATAGTTGATTTTAGGTTGGGTGCCAGTTGTAAAAAAAATTGTGAAGCCGTTAAATCTCGATTTATTTATACAGGGTGTCCGGAAATACCGTTTGAATAATTGTAGGGATAATTCTACACGTTAAATTATAAAGAAAAGTTTATATCAACATAGACCGCAAATGCGTCATAAGGTTGCAATGGCGATTCAAAGATGGCACCGGGATAAGGGGTTCTATTTTATATCTCTGGAACCGTTTTAGACGGTCATCTGAGTTTAAGCATATGAATTACTTTTAATAGTAGGCACTTTTTAGTCTTTTTACTAAATTATTATTTTAATCAGAGGGGGAGGCCTCGATTTAATTTGTTCACATTTTTATTAAACGCCATATTTCTGCGATAAACGAATTTAACATAAGGTTCAAAACTAAAGTTTATTTGATTATAATTGTGTTAATAGCTGTGTATTTAAAAAAAAATATTGTTCTCACCTTTCAAAAAATGCCGGAATACTCTTTTGTTTGGGCGACTATCAAGGAAGTTTAAAGGTGTATGGAAGCCCAATACTGTAGAACAAAATTGTCCAGGCGTGCAGGGCAGCGGGAATAGGGGGTTGGCCCCGCGGAGTTTGCGCAATGAATAGTAGGTCAGAGCCGGACTTCCATAATTCTTTGTTACTACCTATAAAGTTGACATCATCAAATTCAAGCATTCACTTTTTTTTTATTTTTTGCACAAAATTGTTGGTTATTAAACGATACTACCATAGAATATTTAAAATTATTGTGTAATATTGGATTTTATATCATCTGATATAATATGGAAAGAAGCCTTCTATTTAAATGGTCGATATTTTAATGAGTTTTGTATTTTTACCAAAAATATTTGTAAATAAATAAAAACACGATTTTTTAAAATAAATTTCAAACATTGTATGATAGTTTCATGTACTTATCACCAATTTTGTGTTAAAAGAAGGGTAAGACAGTGTAAATGAGTTTAATCTAATCCTAAGATTCTGGTTGTGCATTAAAAAGTGAAAATTTTTATAACTGCTTTTTGGGCATATACTTTTCACTAATAACAAACATTCATGAGACAGAATAACAGTGGTTAAAAATGTTTAGTAACCTTTGGTACCTAAGTATCCATTGTAACAGTATCCGTTAAATATTATGTGTCTACAGTATGTCGAGCTTAAAAAGTTGATAATGTAAGTTTAAGAAACCAAAAATCTAATTTCTTTTTAAACAAATACAGGGAAAAAACAAAAAGGACTTTAACATAAAATTGTACTTTCTTCATTCAATTAGAGGACCTGTATATATTAAAATTTGCCTGGTCGCCCAGTAATTAATAATTTTGATTTCTTTAAAAGAATGTACTAAATTATTAAATGAAATAAAAGTACCTAAATGTAAACCTTATTTATTTTTAATAATCCACAGAAATACACAAACATTGTGGAAATCATCTAAAAGATAGTTAAGATTGCCCTATTTTTCTCACTGCTGTTTCCTATAAATTTTTCATTATTCTTTTATTCATAATTAATATATTATTATTTTTTTTGGTTACCTAACGTTATGTCTCATAAGAAGCACCTAATTTAAATATAAGAAATACTTACCTAAAGTAAAAAATGCCGGGTATGTTACCCTTGGATTTGCAAGACAAAACCATACAACCTCTAATCATTTTGTTACGATATTATAAGTAACAAACAATAAACACAAAATTATAGTCACAATTTAATAAACCTAATCACTAAAATAAGAAGGTTTTTATCAATCCAAAAAACTTCTTCAACCAAAAAATATAGGTACTCACACAAAGCAAAACAATCGAAACTAATACGGCGCAAAGGGCACAAACTACAACGAAAATGACGAATGATGAGACGACGACGGTTGCAACGGCAAACGGTACAGCGCGGATATAGTTTCATACGCGCCGCGCGCGCTTACACCAAAAACCTTAGACAACCTAAGATCAAAAACGGTACTACGGCTCTATAAAAGTATAATGTGTTGCCTAACTACACATGAATTATCAGTGTGTAATTAGGGAACACATTAAATTATTTCGTGGAATTTTGTTATTGCGCAGAATCGGCGGGGCCAACTCTGACAGTTATTTTCATACTGGTTTGGACATTTTTTGATCGAATGGGCCATAGCATTGGGCTTCCATACACCTTTAAACTTTCCTTGGCGACTATGTATGCACTATTTTCTTTGAAGAGTGTTTTCTCGAAAACGAGCTAGCCTTACAAGTTTTCAACAGGAATACCTTTTTTATATTATTTAAACCGCGAAATCAGAATTTCTAAAGAAAACTGCAAAAATATGACGTTTAATAAAAATGTGAATGTCGGTCGGCACGCCCCTGATTAAAATAATAATTTAGTAAAAACACTAAAAAGTACCTACTATTAAAAGCAATTCATATACCAAAACTCAGATGACTATCTGAAACGGTTCCAGAAATATAAGATAAAACCTATATCCCGGTGCCATCTTTGAATCGCCATAGCGACTTTTTTTTATAATTTAACAAGTAAAATCACCTCTAGAATTATTCAAACGGTATTAACGGACACCCTGTATAAGTATCGACCAAGGCATTTATCTTGAGTGAAGCCCTTAATTTTCAAAAAAGTTTTAAAACACCCTGTATGCAAAAGAAATATATTGGAATCGCTAATTATTACGTCATAATTAAATAGTCCTATTTTAAATGACAATGTTCCATAAATCCGGATGTACTTAAATCAAGTGTTTATTGACCAAAATAAATTACCAGATTTAAAGGATGAACGACAGATGTGTTAAATACACTTCTTAAATCATAAAATCTTAAATAGAATTAAAGTCAGGACAGGACTTTTGCAAGAGTATACATTGCCATCAATTCAGTTATGTTCAAATTTAGAAAAATAAGAAACAAGTGTAAAAGCATCAGGGTACAAATATGTATACTTTTATTTACTTAGAAGGAAAAAGTTGCATATTTAGCGCACAATTAGATTTATTTTGGTGTGAACCATATTTTTTAGGTAAATGATACATGACTAAATATGGCTCGCTTCGAAAATTCTTTGCTTAAACTATTACGCTAAATTAAATTAAGTTTTTTATTTATTATAAAATTTCTTAATAAGCCATGGTAAGATTATTGTTGTCATTTGGAAAGTTAAAAACAAATAACACCCAAATTATTATTTCGGACATTAAAACATGGAAAGCAATAGGCAAGCAATTGTTACCAGAAAGACTAAATTTAAAACTACTATTATTTCTTGCTTATATATATTTGAATTAAACAGTGCAATATAAGTCACATAATTTTTGCTAAAAAATAATGTATTGCAAGCTATTTATTGCAAGCTTAGTTATACAGGGTGATTCAATGGGAAATGTCAATACTTCAGGTACGTGCTCAGAGTCCAAAAATAAATATAAAAGTCTATACAAATATGGGTCCGCAAGTCCTTCGTTTCTGAAATACAGGGTGTTAAAGTTTTAATTTATATTTTTTTATATTTAATTTTTTTTTATGTTTTGCTGAAAATAATCTAAGAACAATAATTTTATTGAAAATTAAAATACATATTGTTTAATTATACATTTTGTTTGTTTTTAATTTTGCTATAATAAAATCAGATCCGTCGTAATTTTAAAATCCAAATATCTCGAAAAAGGTTGTTCATATCAACTTTTAACAGGTATACCTTTTTGACGCAAAAATGACATAACAATAATCTAAGAACAATAATTTTATTGAATATTAAAATACATATTGTTTAATTATACATTTTGTTTTTTTTTTAATTTTTCTATAATAAAATCAAATCCGTCGTAATTTTTTTAAATCCAAATATCTCGAAAACGGTTGCTCATATCAACTTTTAACAGGTATACCTTTTCGACGTAAAAATGACATAACAATAATCTAAGAACAATAATTTTATTGAATATTAAAATACATATTGTTTAATTATACATTTTGTTTTTTTTTTATTTTGTTTAATAAAATCAAATCCGTCGTATTTTTTAACCAATATCTCAAAACGTTTCTTATAACTTTTAACAGGTATCCTTTTTGACCAAAATGACATAAAATAATCTAAGAACAATATTTATTGAATATTAAAATACATTGTTAATTATACATTTTGTTTTTTTAATTTGCTTAATGAATCAACCGCGTATTTTTTTAAATCCATAATCCGAAAACGGTTTCAATCAACTTTAACAAGTATATCTAAAATGACATAAAATAATCTAAGACAATAATTTAGAATATAAAATACAATTGTTTATTACATTTTGTTTTTTAATTTTCTATAATAAAACAAATCGTCGTATTTTTTAAACAATACTGAAAACGGTTGCTCATATAACTTTAACAGGTTTATTTGACGCAAAAATGACATAACAATAATCTAAGAACAATAATTTTATTGAATATTAAAATACATATTGTTTAATTATACATTTTGTTTTTTTTTAATTTTGCTTTAATAAAATCAAATCCGTCGTATTTTTTTAAATCCATATATCTCGAAAACGGTTGGTCATATCAACTTTTAACAAGTATACCTTTTTGACGTAAAAATGACATAACAATAATCTAAGAACAATAATTTTATTGAATATTAAAATACATATTAATTAATTATACATTTTGTTTTTTTTTTTTTAATTTTGCTATAATAAAATCAAATCCGTCGTATTTTTTTAAATCCAATATCTCGAAAACGGTTGGTCATATCAAATTTTAACAAGTATACCTTTTTGACGTAAAAATGACATAACAATAATCTAAAAACAATAATTTTATTGAATATTAAAATACATATTGTTTAATTATACATTTTGTTTTTTTTAATTTTGCTATAATAAAATCAAATCCGTCGTATTTTTTTAAATCCAAATATCTCGAAAACGGTTGCTCATATCCACTTTTAACAGGTATACCTTTTTGACGTAAAAATGACATAAGTAACAATAATTTAAGAACAATAATTTTATTGAATATTAAAATACATATTGTTTAATTATACATTTTGTTTTTTTAATTTTGCTATAATAAAATCAAATCCGTCGTAATTTTTTTAAATCCAAATATCTCGAAAACGGTTGGTCATATCAACTTTTAAGAAGTATACCTTTTTGACGTAAAAATGACATAACAATTATTTAATTTACTTAAAAAAGTAATACAGGGTTGCACCAAAAATTTTTGATTGTTCAAAATAGTAAAAAGACGTTTAGGTGAAACCCCCTACAAGTAAGAGCCGTACTAAGGTTAGGTTCGAATCCGTCATACCAAAAAACCCCCAGATACCAATTTTTACTCCAATATTTACATAATCATAGATTTTATTTAAAAAATGGAGACGATGGACTTGCGGACCCATATTTGTATAGACTTTTATGTTTATTTTTGGACCCTGACTACGTATCTGAATTATTGACATTTCCTCATAAATCACTCTATATATGCACATATCACTAAATAGTATATATAGTTTAAATTTTGGAAAAAAATATTTTTTTGGTTCAAAACCCATCCCTTCAAATTCTTTATTTTATTTTTCCTTAAAAGTTTTATTTGGTCTTGGGTGATCCAAATTTTAATACGCTCTAGGCAAATAAACACGATTCAAGTTTTAGACTACACAGAAACTGTACATTTTTTAACCAAACCCACATTTTAGCTTCATTTTTTGCAAATATTTATCTAAAGACGTTTATTGACCATGAAATGTAGCTATCATTTGTAATTAAAGCTTAAAAAAATGTGCAAGAAATGATTTCAAATACGAAAGTCTAAGTAATTTTTAGAGTAATAAAGTAATGATGCTGACATAGAGTTAAGAAAACAAGTTATGAATATTCTAAAAATTTATAATTTCACTGATTTTTGTATTTATGTATGCTTACAGAAAAGTTGTACAGAGAATACAATGATAGGATAACGTACAGGTAACTGGTCAATGCGACTTGCTTATCACTAATTAAATTTTAACGTAAAACTCACAATATTTAATACTGTGATAGTTTTTTTTAGCAGATTCCATAAACATGACACGCAACTCCCACGTGTGCACTGTCGGGTTTGGCTTTTCTTTGCTGAGCTTTACAAACCTCAGTCTTTGCTAAAAATTTATAAGAAGTTTTGTTTGCAATTACCTAAATAAAATTTGATATCAACTTTACACTAAATTATGGAAGTGCTATTCCACCTCTGTCTTTATACCCTTAAAATCGTAAAAGTTCTAAATAGAATTGTAAAAGTATAAAATGTCCGGTAGTTTCCTGTGTGATCCGATTTCGGCACAGTATGTTACCATTTGGTGCAGCCACTAACAATAAAGATGTTTGGGTTTATGCGGACATAGCAATATGTAAAAATAGGGTAAGATTAGGCCAGTTAAAATGTTTTATTTTCTAGGGATATCGTAATAAATAAAATATTTTACGACACAGAATGAATGTGTTTTATGGAAATGATAAAGAAACAAATCATAAACTAAAATTGTACTTTACGATGACTATTCTTCAAAGGGATTTTGCTCACTTTAAGCATCAATCGATAAAATTGTGTAGTGTAAGACAACTAACAGAAAACGGAGCCACTAATTAAAATTCGTTACATTGCCTCGGTGTTAAAATGCACGCCATATTAATTTAGTACCTGACTAAAATTGAAAGTAGTAAAAATTATTCGTCATCAATTGTAGCAGTACTGACTGTGGTTTGAGTTTTGAATCACTTAGAAGCTATATCTAAATAATCGCCAAAATAATGCAATTGCTTTTCCGCGTTGAGACACTGCTTTTCGTCAGACCAGCAAAGTTAAACAACATCGTAAATCTTTTTGTCTGTCTGTCGTCGCTCCACTTTAAAAGGTACTCCGCAAATAAAAATACAAAGAAATTAGGTGACTTGTCTTCTTGTCTTGAAACAAACCAAAGTGCTACAGTAAGCACAGCAAATTGAAAAACTTTTATTATGGAAGATTTTTGCACAGAGCTTACACATACTACAGGTATAAAAAAATCTAGAGGTTACTTGGTCAAATATTTATTACTATAACAATTCTTATTTTTAAAAGTATGTAAGTATGCGTATAGCTTGGTAAAACTGGGTTATACATCTAAAAATCCCAAGATTCACGATACCTTGTACTTAGGCTTTAATAAACCTTGTACATGGGTTTTATTCAAGCTTTCGTGTGCTAGCATACCAATAAAAAAAGTTGGCTCTTAAGTACAAATTTTAAATAAAAGATTCTGATCGATAATTTTTAGTGTTTAGTGTCTTGTTCAATGCATCTTTGCATTTTTAAAAGTTTTTATGGCTTTATAACAATAAAAGTATATAGGTATTGTATGTTTTCTTATAGCTAAAATATTAATAATCAAATATTAATAACAATTTTGTAAAGTGCAATAAGGACAATAAACCACATTAAATAATATGTAAAAAATACCTTATGAATACTTTAAGGGGAAAGATACCGGTAAAAAAAATGTTTTTTGTTTCATAAAATGTTAGTATGATCCTTTAAGAATACGTCACCAAATTTTTAAAACATAATTTTAGGTATTTCTTATATTATAAAGGGTAAACCATGACGTATATGTATTTATACGTGTATGTATTCAAACTTTAAACGCGTTTTTCTTAAATCCATGTTTTTCAATTTGACGTACACAATGACTCAAAAAGTTATTAATCGATCTCTCTATAATTTTGCACACATCTTTTTAATGATATTTTATATGAACCAACAAATTTTTGAAATTTTTTTGAAAAAATAATTTTATCCAAGCAAAAACAATATAGAAAATTCTACCCAAAATTCATTTTATTTTTTTCAGTTATTTTATGACGCGAATTAAAAAAAAATTAGGGTCATCTAGAAATTATGACATCAATAAACACACAAATAATGGTTTTTGTTTTCAAATCACTACATCCGATGCTATAATGCTCGCCGATTAAGAAGTCTCGCTGCGACCTTCCTGGAAGAATTTAGGGTACATCCGTCATTTTGAACAATAAAAAATACAGTATGTCTCTGTAAGTTGAAACATAAAAACTTTTTTATTATTAATTTTTCGAAAAAAAAATATTCTTCATAAAAAGTTTTGCATGGTTTAAAACCTAAAATACAACTATCAAATATTAATTGTTTTTAGGCGTATACGAGGTTTGTCAAAAAGTATGAATTTTGCCCAAGAGTAAAGTACCTTTATTTTTGACAATTTCGAAAATTGTTAAAAATCATGATCAGAACTAAAAACCATGTTTAAATATGCAATAATACCCATTTACGATATGAAATTGTTTTTTGTTATTTTTTTCTACATTAATACTTATGAATGAACACAACACAAGTTAATAACACCATTTTAAGGTATTTTATACATTCAACCTCGTTTTGACGGTCGCTGTCAAATATTTTTTGCTCTCAACAATTCATTTTTATGTCAGAGCATTCAAGATTATATGTAACTACAGTTTTTGCATTGTTATTGTGGACACGTTTTAAAAAAGAAAAAAATTTTTTTTATAGTTAATGGGTGTAGTTGCATATTTAAACTTAGTGTTTAGTTTTGATCACCTTTTTTTTAATAATTTTCGAAATTGTCAAAAATAAAGGTAATTTATTCCTAGGCAAAATTCATACTTTTTGACAAACCTTGTATACGCCTGGAAAAATTTAATATCTGATAGTTGCACTTTAGGTTTTGGACCATGCAGAACTTTTTATAAAGAATAACTTTTTTTCGTAAAATTATTAATAAGAAAGTTTTCCATATGGTTCCAACTTATTGAGTCATCCTGTATATGTATATATATATATATATATATATATATATATATATATATATATATATATATATATATATATATATATATATATATATATATATATATATATATATATATATATATATATATGTATATATTATTTTAATGTTTAAATAAACCAGATGCCAATTTTCAAAAATATATAATGACTCTTTCATTAAAAAAAAAAACATAAAAATCAAGCAAAATTAAAGCGTTTACAGGTATCTTTCCCTTGATTCTTAAACGTTGTACGATCTTAGGATGTATGTAAATGATTTACTAATAAACTACCATTAAACATCGTGCAGTGGTAGAAACCCAGACTGGTCGTGTTCTGGTTATGTTTATTAGTCTACATAGGATATTTGTCTTGGTGACTGTCGGTTCAGAATAAAAAATGGAAATTTATTACTTATTCGACTACTAAATTAAAAAGGTACCAATGTTAATAAATCTTTTTGTATATTGTTTCCAATTTAGCATTCAATAGCATTTAAAGATAACGTACAATATAGTGATGAGAGTACTTACTCGAATACCTATTAGGTAAGCACATACTCGAAAATCGAAAATACAGTATTCGGATACACAAGTATTCCAATAAAGAATTCGAGTAGTTTGGGTATAGGGTAAATTCCTAATTTATTACATGTTTTTCTCAATTTTTTAATTAATTACAAATACTTTAATAACAATTTAAAAGTGCTCAATCCAGTTAACCCAAAAATTTTAACACTATAAAATTTATTTTTGTTTATCATAATAGGTTAATATTTTCTTATTGTAAAAATTAGAGCTTTTATTCATCTGTCAACCAATGAGCATCGAAGTTTAATTTAAAACAGTATTCGAGTTCTAATTCTCCAATAAGTATTTAATTACTAGAATTAGTATACTAGATATTAGTATTTAAATACTAATGCAAGTCCCTGTACTCGAGTGCTCATTCGAATATGTTTTTACCGAGTACCAATAAAATACTCGACTAGAACTATGGCAGATAACTTTTGACTATTTTCTTTTTAGCTTTAACTTTGCTAAACTTGTATGATGTTATGAGATGGTTTTTTTATTATTTTGTGTAAGATCCACGAATATGAATTCTCATTGAAGATATTAAGAGAAAAAAGGCAACACGTTAAAGCAAAAGTTATAAAAAGAAAGAATAAGTGGGAATGTCATCTATAAAGGTCTAAAAGTCTAAAGAAAGCTTATGGTAAGAGTGGGGCCAGTAGTATTGCGAACGGTTCTTCTTTAAATGACATCAAAAATGATGTACAATTTGACAGATATGCAAATAGGGGCATGATTTGCAATACATACAAAATGAAAAGGGAAAATAGCTTTGCAGCTTCAGAGAGAAATTCGAGCTTTCCGGAAACTTCTTTGACCATAAAAGTAAAGTGTGTTTATTCTATTATGTATGGTATGATACTTGGCAAACTTTTGCGATATCAAACAGGTTTACGTATTTAATGCATTAGAGTGAACAATATGTTTAGTACCCCAATTCAATAATAACACAGCCCCACAAAAAAAAAGTTGAGGGTCCGAAAGACCTGACCATGGTATCTTTATGGGCAGTGGCAAGGGCATTTCAAGGTCAAATCTGCATAACTAATCGCAACCAAATTTGAAAAGTGTTGACTTTTGTTTTTGTGGTCACTGAATTTGAATCCGCAGTCAGTTTGATCCCATCAGGGCGGGGTCAAGGGCATTTCAAGGTCAAATCTGCAAAATTAATCGCAACCAAATTTGAAGGGTGTATACTTATATGACCCCATCCAATTTGATTGCGATTTGACCTTGAAATGCCCTTGACCCTGACCTGGTGGGGTCAAACTGACCCTGGATTCGAATTTGGCGACTCCAAAAAGATAAAGATACCTGGTCTCGTCTTTCGGACCTTCAACTTTTTTTGCAGGGCCGTGTAATTATAGGTCCCTTGGAAAGGATATCCATTAACCTCTGTTAGTTTTTCAAATTAGCTTTAGGGCTTAAGAAAATTATTTTTAAAGTAAAAGGTACTAATACCAGCCAAATTGTAATGGGATATTTAATATAAAGGATACAGAAAGCTGGTTGGGTTACCCCAACATTAATTTGGTGAAAGCTAGAAAAGTAACCATTTAAAAGATATATTTCAGTTAGAAAGAAAACCACTTGAACCACTTGTTTATCTATCATCACTTCGGTTAACAAAGTTCTCCGTAGGAAAAAGATACAAAGAAATTTGGTTACTTTTTGTCTTAAAACGAAGTAAATACTTCCCAAACTATAAACTCTAAGTGGTTATTCTAAACTGAGCCCATTCAAAAAATTTTTGATTATAGAATATACTCGTATTTCTCACAGAGGTTAGACATAATATTGGTATAATTAAATTTAGATGCTGGCAAGTGCCTAATTTTAATTATAAATATTTTTTACAAGTTTTATTTAACTTGCAATGTTTGTCTGTTGTATGTTTGTTCGGGTCAAATCTTGCAACTGAATTTTAAAGCAGTTATCTTCAACAAATTAAGCTAAAATTTTTCATACACTTTTAGTTTTAATGACAATGCATGGTTAGCTAAGTGACGTCATTGTACATCCAATATGGCGGGCCGCCCAAGATGGTAAACTAGTTATTTTTCTTTATGACATCCATGATATGGATATCAAATGAAAGGGTTTCCTGAGAAAAATACGGAAAATAAAATGACGCCACACTAAATCGAATATGGCGGACTCCCAATGATGGTGGACTATATTTTGTTTAGTACTGGTTATCCATGATATGGATAAAATATAAAAGGGTTCAAAAAGAAAAATTCAAAATGGCGGAAAACAAGAGATTTTAAAAAATTATAACTTGGCAAAGGGTAGAGAAAGTTTGATGGTAAGCAGACTTAGAAACAAGTCCAGCGATAAAAAAAAATTAAAAATAAATTAATAGTAAAAAAACAAGCTTTTGTTTACATATTGTATAAACCTTCCGTCGGGCGCAATATTTTTACGTAGAATTGGGGGGCAATGTGCTTGGTAGGCACACTTTTAGAAAAACATAAAAAGAACACCTTATAAAGTTAATGTTTATTCAGATTAAGAAGGTATATTAATATTAGAAGTATTAGAACAACAAAAAACACAAAAAACAAAAAAAAAAAAAAAAAACAAGTGTTGAACACAAACTAGTTTAGTTTTTTTTTTGAAAA
>JAHBCN010017358.1:0-18457 GCA_019359885.1 Listronotus oregonensis
TTCAATGATTTTAGTAGGCAACCTGTCAAAATCGACATCTTGTTAAACATTCTAAACCGTTTTAACTTTAACAATAGGCGTTTTTCATTATTTTTATTAGCTTATTGCAAAGCCACATGAAAATAAAGGCAAAAATATTTTTCCCGATTTTTTTGGCCTCCGGAAACGCCTTAAAATCAATTTTAAGTTGAATTTTGTAGGCCCGTGACGTCACTGCCCTAAATTTTCTATTGATGGAATTTCTGCTTTGTTGTCAGCTTTTTGTTATTCGATACGCCTGTCATCAAATATCGATTTTCCCTAACATCTACAAAGTTGGCGTTTCCTATCAATTGTCATATTGTCAATGTCAACCTGTATAACCTGTAACCTATAATATTTATTAATAATTTCTAATTTGTAAATAGTGTGTGTTCTTTCCAAATATTCCAATTTATTACCTAGTTATTATTATCGCCAAACTTTTCTTGATATGATCCTTTTTACGAGTAAATTTCCGTTATTTTATTCAAAATGAAAAAAAGTGTATTGTTATTATTTGCGAAAGCAGAGCCGGCCGAGTTTAGGATCTTCAAAAATATTTTTTTCTCTTCCAAAGCAAGACGATAGGGGAAAAGCCTGGTGTGCTGCTGTAGGTATTGAGAAAATGCTCAAAGAACATGCCTATTATTGTTGTGAAAACCATTTTGATGTAAGTATTTATGTTTTATTCCAATTGAAACTATTTAGGTAGTCTGGCTGTGTTTTAGTGTAAAGTCTAAAAAGCATTTCGCATTTTAGCATTTCGTTAAAATCGATACGATTGTCGATATCGATAGTTCCTAAACAGACTTGGCATCCATGTTGAATTTGATTGGTTAGGGGAGTGGCGGGCTATTTAAATTACAAGATAATTAAACCTTAATTAGAAAAGTAAGGGGTTTGTATTTTTCCGTGTTATTTAGCAGGTTTTGCTTAATTGTGTTTCTAATTTTAATTTTTGCACACAACATTATCAATATCAATTGAGTGAAAATACCCTATTGCTAAGTCCATTTCTAAATTTAACAACGCGATCATCACTTGGCCGTATGTGTAATATTATTATTAAAGGATAAAAAAAATGTGTAAAATGCAAAAAAACAATAAAACTGGCAAGTTTTAAGTTCCTTTTTTGGTAATAGCTATTTTTATTTTTAACAATTTATTGAAGATGTAAATAAAAATTCTTGAATTTATTTTAAATATAATAAAATGGCCTAAATTGAAACTCACGAATAAGATGGACAAAAAAAGACCATTCTTTACCCACCTCATGTGTACACATTTGAATTCGAGATATCCAAAAACAGTCGAAAAAAACAGTAAGAATAGCTGTTAATGGGGCTAAAAATTTATTGATTTTTACTGGACTGAAAATAAATAAGCTTGTGAAATATTTAAAGTAAAATTATAAACACTATAGTCCAGGGGCCAGGGTTGTATCGTAGCCGATCAGTCCACGGAGTTTTATTGTATATTGTGTATATGTCTTCGGACCCGCTGAATTTGAATTTTAAACTTGCTTATGCGTCAGAAATGATGGAAAATCGTTATAAAAAATTAAATAAATTAAAACGTTGCGTTGTAGAAACCAATCTTTAATAAGTATCAGTGTTTGACAACCGTCAATTAATTGTTAAACTCATTTAAAATAATTCTTAGCTTTCATTTCAAATAAGATATCGAAAATATTACTATTTTGGGGAACACTGTTGCCCTTTTTAACCTATGTACCTACATACATTTTGGGATAAATTCTACAATTTTTTTTATATTTGTTACTTTTATATATTTAGATACATTATTGTTTGTTTTGTTGACGTTGTTGTATCGTAATATTTCATTTTGTTAGAGAAACTTTTTTCATGAGTTTACTTATGTCCCATATTAAAAAGGTATTTTAATTTTTTTGTTTTATATTGTTTAGGAGATAAATTTTAAGCAAAGTAAACATTTAATTTCTAAATCAATATTTTTTTTCTTAGAGAATTCGATAGTAATTGTTAAGAGCTATTTGCTTGGTCACATCCTTTTAAAAGGTCGTTTTCGGCAAAATGTACGTTAATTAGCATGTTGATTATGTTACAGTATTTTGTAAGATTGTGCCCCATTTAATGCGTGGGTTTGTAGAATATTCATAAATATATTTGTTTGCAAGTTTGAATTTCACTAAATCTAAATAACTAACTAAAAACAATAATCAGCAAACATCAAAACACTGTTTTGTCAAGTCTCGATTTACTATACTTTAAGCTGGCATAAAAACTATTTTTTCTTTAAACGGCAGTAAATTCGTTATTACCCAAGTGTGTACGCGACTGCGAAGTTTAATTGTTTCTTTGCCGGAGGAAGTGTTATCATATAGCAACATAGATACAAACAAACAACAAAACAAGCGTCAAAAACTCATTATTTATTAAACTGAAAACAAAACTAGTTTTTTTTTTAAAACTTAATTGAATATTAAATGTACTTACTCCATAATTAAAACGTAATCAAAGACGCAATTAAAAAAAATATATTATCGTTGACAGTGTCCACTGAGAGCTTTATGTTACATTACTATAACAACTTTTCACCGACACCGATCTAAGCCGCCTTACAAACCCACTTATCTTAAATAATTATTACTATAAAAAGAGATGTTTTTGGATTAGTTTGTCGGCGTTTGAATAAAAAGCAGCACACTTTTTATATCGATGTTTTAAGATTCGTTAGAACTTTTCTCGTAATCACACATATTTGGGTTTAAAAATATGAAATAAATACTTTTACCCCTTTAAGTGGCAAATCGTGACATTCGACAAAATTTGATTTTTGTACATAACAACCAATGCTTAGCAATAAATATTCACCTTGTGTATGGTAATTAAGATATTATAACCATCATAAATAAACTTTTTTAAAATAAAATTATTAATAGATTTAACGAATAATCTTGTTTGATAGAAGTTGCAAAATCAGTGTTTTGGACACTCGATGTGTTGCCAAACGAGGCCGCCGGCCTAGTTTGGCAATCATCACATCGCGTGTCTAAAACACTACTATTTCGCAACATGTAACGAAAATAGCTATTTCATTCTGGCTTACAAACGAGTAGTTTATATACATTAAAAAAATAATATTAACTAATATTTTTTTAAGCATGTTACTTATCTTTCTCTTTACAAAAGTGTATTTTTGTTATTATTTATTTTTAAACAAAAGCAATGATGCACAAATACCATACGAACGCGCAAAGCAGATTTTTTATCGTGTATTGCCCTCACATATTTTTCGACATTTGTTTGCTAGGAAAATAATAAACCAAATACCAATGTTTGATATTGTATGTCATGCATTTAATAAATGCAATTTATGGATGCAGCTGAGTCATAAAAAAATATTTTTCATTTAATAATATGCAATTATTTTTATTACTTAATACTTTTGAAGTTACACCTAACGTGTTTTGCTTGGTAAGAATATTTTAATATGGAAATTGTTAGGCTTCTAATCAATAAAGCGATATTAACCAACCAAAACCATCCCGAAAGTCTAGGAAATTTACAGCTTTACAAATAAAACCACACAAATAATGAAACTCTTAAATATTTTTAAATATAAAATAGTAAACATTTTAATTGTCGCAACACTTTACCATTATCTTTTAGAACTTAGTAATTGCTTTTTTTGAATTACATATTTGTTACTTTAACAAACTGATTTGCTAAGCAGAAATACAGAAATTGCCTTTTTTATTTTAACACTTCACTAACAGGACGATAAGAAAACTGGCCTTACTAAAAATAAATACAAAATCATTTTTTAAAATGTTTAAAAAAAATAAGACGTTTTTATAAACAAACCAATAGGATGTCCTTTTAAGAAAATGATAACTTTATGTCGTATCTCTTTCGTGTAACAAAGTTACCAAAAGTTCAATTTAAGTCTTAAGAAGTTCCTATCATTTTTTGATGTCACAGCTACTTTGTTTTAATTACTCCTTTACTTTTTTATTTTTTGGTTAAATCATCCAGTTTCTTTAAGTATATTAATTAATGAAATATAAGGATTCCGTATTCACCATAAAACTAATCATTTTTCGAAAGGTTCTTGCCAAAGGCTCTGAAAATGAAATACGACACAATAATATTATGTGTTTCTTTTGGACATACCTTTTATTAAAACCTATTTTAATTTAATATTTCATTAATTTTAACTAATACAAATATTAGTTTTAAAAGTGCCTTTACAAAATATCTGCCACCTTTTTGTTTATTCGCTTTTTTCAAGCATATAGTAGGTCTCTATTGCAACTTTGGTCACTAACCACAACTAACCACAACTAACCACAACTTTGGTCAGAACGCCTCAAAGTGACGTCATACCTAATCAGCCATAGGCGCGTCGGCATACCATAGAAAGTGTATCGTCATTTTATCTTAAAATTAGTTTACAAATGTTATAAATGCTTTAACTGTAATATAAATTACTTGTTATGGATTGTTCGTTGGTCCTTGATTAAAGGTCTGTTTGTCATCCAGTAATAGTGTACACTATTTTACACTTTTTTTTACGTAAGCGCTCTTATGAAAGGTGTATTTTCGGAATTCGTACGTAGAAAAAGTGTAAAATAGTTTACACCATGACTGTATAACAAACAGACCTTAGAAAGCTGCCGTGACACCCTGAACTGCACAGTAAACCATTGTGGACTCTAATATTTAAAATTAAATATATTTTGGGCGTTTATTATGTACCCAATATTACAAATTAAAAGTGACTAAGTTATTGGTAATTCTACATACTGTTTCAAATTTTCTTTTACCCTTAGGCCTGGTACTTTCATTAACGGATAAATTTATTGTCCGGATAATTTCCATGGTTACAATTGTCACAACAATTGTTATTATGGAAATTATTCGGAAAATAATTTTATCCGTTAATGAAAGTACCGGGCCTTAGTTTGATAAAACAATTCTAAAGACCTATTAAAAAAGCCCTTTTGCACTTATTTCATTAAAGTTAATTACAAACAATAAAATTCAAATTTATTTAAAATTTACTTTTAATTAAATAAAAAATGCACTCTAAAACAAGATATGCTTTACGCACAAGAGTTATCAGTATTTTTTTCGACACAAAAGTAATAAAAATGTCAAGGATATGTATTGCGAGTGGTAAATTTAATATTGACAATAATAAATTAGGTATATGTAAACCAAATACTAGCAAGAAATATACCATTTATTTTAATCATCTCTAATTTATTTGACTACTTAACACCCTAGAAACACAATGTGTAAGAAAAACCGGTATTATTAACTCCAAAATGTATTTTGTTAAAATTTAATTAATATTATACCGTTTTGAATAATTTCATTTATTGTTTTTATTTACAGCAATAAATTTAGTTACACAAAGAGAATTGTATTACCCAAGTTAAAACTCTTAAAAAAACCCTAACAAGACAAAATAATTATAGGGTAATAAGTAATTAAAATATTAAAAAACAATTTTGTTTAATTTAAAGTATCATAATAAAATAATAGTTTAAAAAATAAAATTGTAAAATTGTATTTAGTTAAATAGTGCATTTAATACTCACTACTACTTTTACGCACATCATAAGAGAAAATTAAATGTGGGAAAGCTAATTTATTTAATTTAAAATTATTTTCTTTAAAATTATAATACAATTTTTCAAATCGGAGAATGTGCACTGCACATTCATTTTTCTGTTCATTGTGTACATCTAAATAGGGTAATACCCGCATCCTTTTATTGTCGATAAGCAATGAAAATGGCGGAGAAGTTTTTCTTTTTTTCCAGAATTTTTCTTATAGTCGCCCTCTACAGAGCTGTTTCTTAATTGTCAGTTGTTGGTTTACTAAGTCATATTTGTTTTTAAAAATAGTGTATGGTCAAAACGATATAATATAAGCAAATCCTTTGTGCAACTAAAACAACTTCTTAGTTGCTTGACTGATTGCTTGGTGGGGAGTTAACAATCCCAGTTGGCCCTGATACTAGTCAATTAGCCCCTTTTCACACACACGTTGCGATGTGGCAACGTGAGCTTTCCTGGATTGCGTCAGTTAAACTTTTGGATAGTCGGGCTCTGTAGCCCCCAAAAATGTCAAATTTTTCCAAAAACAATCTTTTAAATACTTTTATATGGAAGAAAGGCACAAAAATGGCGGTCAATCAAAGGACTGCTACTGGTACCTATTATGCGTACCCGTTTTCCCTCAGTTCTAGCAGTTCCCGCTGCGCGCGGATCCATGTTTTGTTATTAAAAAACACCTTGTGTACAACCAAGGAAGTTTAAAGGTGTATGGAAGCCCAATACTGTAGAACAAAATTGTCCAGGCGTGTAGGACAGCGGGAATGGGAAGTTTGGCCCCGCGGAGTTTGCGCAATGAATAATAGGTCAGAGCCGGACTTCCATAATTCTTTGTTACTATCTATAAAGTTGACATCATCAAATGTCAAATTCGAGCATTTACTTTTTTTTTTATTTTTCGCTCAAAATTGTTAGTTATTAAACGATACTACCATAGAATATTTAAAATTATTGTGTGATATTGGATTTTATATCATCTGATATAATATGGAAAGAATAGATGGCGCCACTTTACAGCCTTCTATTTAAATGGTCGATATTTTTGGGGTTTTGTATTTTTACCAAAAATCTTTGTAAATAAATAAAAAGACACAACATTTCAAACATTGTATGATAGTTTCATGTACTTATCACCAATTGTGATAAAAGAAGGGCAAGATGGTGTAAATTAATTTAATCTAATCCTAAGATTGTGGTTGTACATTAAAACGTGTGTAAAAGTAAAAGAAACCTTTGAGAATATAGGCTTTAATTAACTTAAATGAAACAAAATGTGATAATGACAATAACTTGACAAAGACAATATACATAAGGTAAATCAGGGTAACAAGAAAGCATAAGGTATATCTCAGCGCATCCTTGCAATTCCAGACGGTTTTCGAATTGCACCGGCTAGATTCAAGAGCCTTAAGAGCTACTTGACTATCGGAGAATATTTTAATTGTCTTACGTGTGCAGTGCCGATCAACCGGCGATCCAGCACACATCTCAATAGCAAATACCCCCGCTTGAAATATGGTTGCGAGAGTGCCCAGGCTAAAGAAAAACTTTGCCCTCGGCCTCTGTCCATATATTCCAGCTCCAACACCGTCTTTGGTTTTGGAGCCATCGGTGTACCAACAGATGTCAGCCCGGAGCAGGTCGGTCGTTTTTCGACTCCAGTCCTCCCTTTGTGGGTAGACTACACTGTAGGGCCGGTTGTAATTAGTTGCTGTAGACATTATGTCTGAAGGCATTCCCAGTCTGTCACAGGACAGGACATTCCTGAGGAGACTGGTGCCCTCCATATGACACGCCTGCGGTTTGTTACTGACCGCTTGATGAGTCTGTATGTTACCTACCTTGCCTTTTTCTCCAAGTAGATATGCAGAGAAGGCAGACCTAGGAGGGCTTCCATGGCCGCCGTTGGTGTCGAGCGCAGCGCACCCGTTATCATTAGGCAGGCCTGTCTCTGTAGGCTAGATAGCTTTGCTTGGGTTAGCCGCTGCTGCCCCTTGCGTCACCATGCCACAGATCCATAGGTGATCATTGGTCTTATGACTGTCACGTATAGCCAGTACATCTGTTTTGGTTGCATGCCCCAGGATTTGCCACAGATCCTGCGGCATGTCCAGAAAGATAGGGTCGCCTTACAAGTTAAGCAAAGCTAGGCACAGCAGCATTAAGTTAATTAAATTGTAAAAGTAAAAGAAACCTTTGAGAATATAGGCTTTAATTAACTTAAATGAAACTAAATGTGATAATGACAATAACTTGACAAAGACAATATACATAAGGTAAATCAAGGTACCAAGAAAGTATAAGGTATATCATAACAAAGTGAAAATTTTTATAACTGCCTTTTAGGCATATACTTTTCACCAATAACAAACATTCATACGACAGAATAACAGTGGTTAAAAATGTTTAGTAACCTTTGGTACCTAGGTATCCATTGTAACAGTAACCGTTAAATATTATGTGTCTACAGTATGTGGAGATTAAAAAGTTGATAATGTAGTTTAAAAATCAAAAATCTAATTTCTTTTTAAACACATACAGAAAAAGCAAAAATGAACTTTAACATAAAATTGTACTTTTTTTTATTCAATTAGAGGGACCTGTATATATTAAAATTTGCCTTGTGTGCCCAGTAATAAATAATTTTGATCCTTTAAAAGAATGTACTAAATTATTAAATGAAATAAAAGCACCCAAATGTAAACCTTATTTCTTTTTAATAATCCACAGAAATACACAAACATTGTGGAAATCATCTAAAAGATAGTTAGGATTGCCTTACTTTTCTCACAGCTATTTCCCATGAAATTTTCATTTTCTATTATTCATAATTGATATATAATTATTTTTTCGGTTACCTAACGTTACGTCTCATAAGAAGCACCTAATTTAAATATAAGAAATACTTACCTAAAGTAAAAAATGCCGGGTATGTTACCCTTAGATTTGCAAGACCAAACCATACAACCTCTAGTCATTTTGTTATGATATTATAAGTAACAAACAATAAACACAAAATTATAGTCACAATTTAATAAACACTAATCACCAAAATAAGGTTTTTATCAATCCAAAAATTCTGCAACCACAAAATATAATCACACAAAGCAAAACAATCGAAACTCATACGGCTCTCATAAAAGTATTATATGTTGCCTAACTACACACTGTTTTATCAGTGTGTAAGTAGGCAACACATTAAATTATTTCGTGGAATTTCATTATTGCGCAAAATCGGCGGGGCCAGCTCTGACAGTTATTTTCATACTGGGTTGGACATTTTTTGATAGAATGCGCCATAGCATTGGGCTTCCATACACCTTTAAACTTCCTTGTGTACAACACAAAAATAGATAAAATATCAGGTTATAGGAATCTTCGTTCACAGCGCCTAGCCCAAGGACCCGATCAATTGGTCTTGATGAGTCTCCTCCTGATCCTACAGCACCGTCAAGTTTCCAAACAGAAACTAAACTACTTAGTTTTCTATAATTTTGTTGTCAAAAATGAGATTATAAAGACCAACCGGAAAGCGGGCAACAACAGTTTTTATTTAAATAACCTATTTTGTGCATACGGCAAATAAAAATTCAATAAAATAGCGCTAGTAAATCACAAAGTATTAAAAAGAAATATTTAAATGCTTCGATAAGCGGAAAACTAATTCGAATATACTGTCAAACATAACAATACTAGCAATGGACTACATACTCTGTCACCTAATTTTAATTAACGGGTCAAAAAATGTATATATAAGCGTAGGATTAAAATATAAAAGAGTTACTCGTCGATTATTATTAAACCTGTATTTTATTTCCAGCACGTGTATTTGCCAAAGTAACAAATGTCGCTTGAACTTTTAATTTAAAATTAATTCAATTTTACGTATGACTGATTGTCATAAATATTTAAATATTGCGATTTTTTAAAAATTTAGATGCCAGAAACGACACAAACGTGTCATATGAAAAGCGAAGCGCTGAATTTTACATTGGGAAAAATCTGTTTAATCTGAATCAATTTTTACTGGTAATTTACGATAAAATTAAATAAATTTATTGCTATTTAGTTCCAAATAAAAAGTAATAAATAAAAATAATTTTAAAGACCTTAAAACTCTATAGACTTAAGATCGTTTATAAATCTATTTAACCAACTTTTCAGTTTTGAAAAAAGGTTTGGTAAAGAAGCAGATCCTTTAAGAAATCCATTAAATACAAAGAGTTAAATTTTATGCTGCTGCTATTTACACTAACGCCTTGCTGGTACAAAGTTTATAATAAGCTCCGATTTAAATTGTTTTTGTTTTTACGTATTCTGTAGACCCTTAGGAACATTTATTACCACTAACATCTGCCTTGCAATAAAAAATGAAAAAGTTAGGGTAGTTTTCCCACCCCCAAATAATCTCCACTAGTAAAACTGATAAAAAAAATAAATTTCAAAATTTCACCTCGGAAATCGCCTCCCGGGGGTTATATTCGTCATACTTAAAAAAATCTAACAAAATTAGTTTAAATTAACAGAAAACACCAAATAAATAAATATATGAGGTTGAGTTTTTATTTCAGTTAGCGTTCGGTAAGTCCATACACCTAAATCTCCGTGGGCATGTGACCAAAGCTCCACTCTAACGCCGCACCAGCTCCTTTTTTATTCCCGACCCACCTTTGCTAGGAATAAAGAAATTAACAAAGTTCGAGACCTCTCCATTGGAAATTGGGGTAAGAGTTATCTTGAATGAATTATTTAAGCAGATGCCGTGGAATTATCTTTAAGAGAAAGACAAGTCCTCTACAGTAGGTTAAAGGGCCACAGGAAAAAGCTAGGCAGACTTTTTTGCGATGGCGAACATTATTGTGTGTTTTTAACGCAATAAACTGGACAAGATTTTTGGTGCTTTATTCCAATATTAAAAAGATGTCCTGTGAAAGAGTTATTTGCATTAAGCTACGCGTATTTTAAATAAAACTAAAAAACTGATTTAAAAGACTAAATATTAAAGTAAAAGATACTATCATCAGTAAAACTATGGAGAAATACGGCTGGTAAAGTACGGACCCCGGAGTAGCCCGCCATGGCTATTTGGTTAAGACTAAAAAAGTAACTATCTACAATAACTGAAATAAGTTGGTAAGTAAGAAATCAAAGGCAAGAACAAACTTTAGGTAAAAGACTGTAAAAAAAACTTTGTTTAGGAACGCACCATGATCAAAAAGCTACTTTAAAAGCAACCACCTGAGATTCGCCAGTACCAGTTATACAGGATCGTGCAACGAAAAACAAACAGAGTCTATTGTGGACAAATCCACAATTTTTTTGAAAAAACCCCCGGTCTTTATTTTTGAGGGGGGCACTTAATAATCGTAACATTACTCTCATATCCCCAGGAGGGAATGACACTTTTAATTCCCTTTACGTTGCTACCTAACATAAGGTATTTTAAATTATTAGTTTTACAAAATTTCGTAATTAAAATGTAAAATTCATTTAAAGTAGTTATTTTTTTAGAGAAAATTGATGGTTTATTTAAGACAAGATTTTCAAACTATTTCACCATATTAGTTTGCCATTCTAAATTTTAAAAGTCTGACGCTTATGTACCGAATCTGGCATAAATCGAAACCGTTTTGGATATTTGATCAGCCATCTTGGACCCGCCGTTTTAAGTTTCACTAATCTGGCTTTGCATTGGTGATCAGAGACCACCAAAACAGCCGTATACCAAATTGGTTGATTTTTGTAAAATTATTATTTCTTTAAAGTTAGAAAAAAACATCACGTGTTACAATAATTCTGAGGGTGCATTTTTAGTTTTTAAGCCCTTTTGTTAATAAATAAACATTTGAAAAATACAAAACAAATTTTCTATATTTTTGTTGGCGTTTTTTTCGGAAATTTTGTGGTAGCTTAATTCTAACAGTAGATTCGTGTTCGAAGAAAAATACTTTGGGATACATATATATCGTTTGTAAAGTACAGACCACATTTTTTTTCTGTTGCCATGTAATCAACAAAATTCCATATCATTAAATCGTTAGGCGTTAGATTTATCTACTTTAATTAGCAAGCTTTAAAACACGATTAAACCAACTTCATCCTTTTTTGTAATGGTGCCTTCTCAGTGTTTACGCTATCTCTCCAAATTTATCTGCAAATAAACCTATAGTCATCTGTAATTAAATAACTAATTTAAATACATTTTTACCTTTAAGTACTTTATGGTAGGTATTGCCATAAAGGGAATTGACAGAACTAAAATAAGGTATAACTTAAGCCCCATTATAATAGGAACTTAAAAAAGACTTCACATGACCAAATATTTTTGACAATTCCATATAAAGAAGGAACTTGGGAAAAGATCCGCAGGATCGCTAGTAAATATAATATTAAAACAAGATTAATATCACAAACTACTAAGCTAAGTTTCAAATTATGACTGTATCTACCAAATTCCCTGTGAATGTGATGGTGATGAGGTATTCATCGGGGAAACAAAAAGACCACTTGAAGTTAGAGTCAAAGAACACAAAAGACGTACGGAACGAGGTAAAACGTCGAAATCAGGGATTGCCGAACACGCTTGGTCAAAGCAACATCGCATACAATGGTCGGAAGCAAAAATTATTAAAAAAGAAACTTACTGGAAAAAAATAAATATTGAAGAAGCTGTAATAATTGCAAACAACCAAAATGTATTCAGCAAGCCTAGTATTGATGGTCCGAATATCTGGCAGCCGTTACTGGACCGAAAAGTCGGTCAAGCTTTGGTGAACAACGGAGAGTATATAAGTCCAAGATTTTAGTGTTTGAAGATTTTTGGGAAACAAAAATTAACGGGTCCAAGGGGATTAAAAAAAAGTTATTTGTCAGAAAAAGTCTTTGTTTCGGTTTTGCTGCGCCACCCTGTATGAAACAAATAAAAGAAAATCTGATACGTATCTCTCGTAGCAGAATCTGTAGGTACTGTCTGTCATTTTTTTTTAAATATTATAAGTGATATAGGATTTAAATTAGAAGGAAGAGGTTTAGATCTTTTTTTTGGGAACTGGTCTCACTTCTGCGGGCTTTTTGCTTTTCGAACAAATGTTAAATACTAAAAAATATTGCCATAACCGGCTTTTTATGTATTTTCTCACTTACTATGCATAACACATATTTTATGGTACATGGTTCCAGCTAGCCACCCAGCTAATGCTGCTGTGCCTAGCTTTGCTTAACTTGTAAGGCGACCCTATCTTTCTGGACATGCCGCAGGATCTGTGGCAAATCCTGGGGCATGCAACCAAAACAGATGTACTGGCTATACGTGACAGTCATAAGACCAATAATCACGTATGGCTCTGTGGCATGGTGACGCAAGGGGCAGCAGCGGCTGACCAAAGCAAAGCTATCTAGCCTACAGAGACAGGCCTGCCTAATGATCACGGGCGCGCTGCGCTCGACACCAACGGCGGCCATGGAAGTCCTCCTAGGCCTGCCTCCTCTGCATATCTACTTGGAGAGAGAGGCAAGTTGGGCAACATACCGACTCTATCAAGCGGTCAGTAACAAACCGCAGGCGTGTCATATGGAGGGCACCAGTCTCCTCAGGAATGTTCTGTCCTGTGACAGACTGGGAATGCCCTCAGACATAATGCCTACAGCAACCAATTATAACTGGCCCTACAGTGTAGTCTACCCACAAAGGGAGGACTGGAGTCGAAAAACGACCGACCTGCTCCGGGCTGACATCTGTTGGTACACCGATGGCTCCAAAACCAAAGACGGTGTTGGAGCTGGAATATATGGACAGAGGCCGAGGGCAGAGTTTTCTTTAGCCTGGGCACTCTCGCAACCATATTTCAAGCGGAGGTATTTGCTATTGAGATGTGTGCTAGATCGCTGGTTGATCGGCACTGCACACGTAAGACAATTAAAATATTCTCCGATAGTCAAGCAGCTCTTAAGGCTCTTGAATCTAGCCGGTGCAATTCGAAAACCGTCTGGAATTGCAAGGATGCGCTGACCAAACTGGGTCAAAACAATAAGGTTACACTACTGTGGATACCTGGACACACCGGCCTAGAGGGTAATGAATCCGCAGACCTCCTTGCCAAAGGGGGCGGAGACAAAATTCACAGGGCCGGAACCGGTCTTATGGAACGGCCAAGCAGTTCATATCAGCTTGGACACAAAGAGAAAATCTTCGGTACTGGCATGGACTTCCAGGTCTCAGACACTCGAAGGCCTTCATAAGCCCACCGAACCAACAATGTACTGTCAAACTACTGGAGCAACCAAGGGTACACCTTAAAACTCTAGTGGGACTGTACACGGGACACTGCAGATTGAAACACCACATGCACAAGATCGGCCTAGCGGAAGACGCCAAGTGCCGCATGTGCATGGAAGGGGATGAATCGGCAGAGCATATACTGTGCTCGTGCCCAGCAATGGCACGACTAAGATTTGCAATCCTCGGCAATGACACCTTGTTGCCGGGGGAGGTGAAAGATCTCTCTCCCAACAGGATTATCAGATTTATTAGGAGTACGGACCTGGTGGGAGAAATATAAAAAGGTGTGAGCCACAATAGAACGATCGGTCGCGGTGGAAGGGTGTTATACCCACTCACTTTAAACCTACCTACCTACCTACCTTTGCTTAACTTTACTGATTTGACCAGAAGCGATGTTTTAAGTCTCCAAGTGCCGTAATTAAATCTATTAATAATATTGTATATATTTGTATTAGTGCTCATAAGCAAAAGGTTTTTTATCCTCTATAAACTTATTTTTACCTAAAAGCTTGGCAAATATTAAATATAAAGTTTCCGCATTATCCGAGTATGATGTGCATACTAAAAATTCTTAACTCAAGTAAAATGTCACGTTGCTATATCTTAGAAATAAAGAGGCCTGTGTGTTATCTAAAATATCCATTTTCTACATAGAACCCCTCTTATTTTATACTATAAAAATTCCGTTGAAAATATATAAACACGAATATAGGGAGAAACTTTGGTATCTGTGAGCGAACTTATATTTTCGGTGCTTCTAATGTATTCGTAATAAAACTTCTCTATTGGTAATAAAGAAGAAAAATGTACAAAAAGTTTTTTTTGTATCTAAAGTTATGTTTTTCCTTATATTACTTTTCGAACTGTTCACGATTTTATACATATTTTTTGTTTTTATATCCACGAAAAATATAGGGAGAAGGTACTTAGATATATAAAGACACATTTTTGGTAGTGAGAAAAATTAAACTTTTTTTACTACGCATATTACAAAAATAACTGTAGATAATAGAGTTTAATTAGGTTAGGTTTAAAGTGAGTGGATTATTTACGCCCTCCACTGCGACCGCTCGGTCTATTGTGGCTCACACCTTTTTATATTTCTCCCAACAGAATCAGACTTTTTATGAAACCGATATCAGATTGGCAGAGAGTTCTTACATCTCCTCTTACTCGTGTCGCTACCGGACACGAGCACAATATGTGTTCTGGTGTCCCTGTCTTCTGGAGAGTATGACAAGCAGACGATGGGATCCGTCATGCCCTCCTCTCCCGGTCTAGTGACGTAGGTAGCTAGCAGGTCCTTGTTACAGGAACCAGATGTTCCTTCTGAGGCCGTTTCTCAGGCCTTACCGTATGAAAACGGTCGTATCCGCTTTCTGTTTAAAGCTAAGGAACCCTTTTCCCTATAAAAGCGGTTCTGTCCGCCTTCTGTTTGGAATCAGTGATCCCTTCCTAAGCACCTGTTTGTTCGGGATGGATTAGCTCTTCCCCGTAAAACAGGCGCCTATGACTTTAGGGGCACCTTTCGAAATGGATTTACCCGTTTCGGTCGGCGCACTTTTGTCTGTTTGTGACCTTGGGTGGCACCTCTCGAAACGGATTTATCCGTTTCGGTCAGCGCACCTTTGTCACTTTTTTCCTATGAAAGCGGTTCTGTCCGCTTTCTGTTTGGAGCTAGGGAAGTAATAGTCCACCACGGCAGAGCCCCGCATTACCACAGTAAGGCTGGATACTCTGAGAGGTCGCCCTGTATCTGAGAGGCACCGTTGGAGACACCTGTTTAAGGCACGGAATGTCATTCACTCATCAGCACGGTATGCTAACACCTTAAGTTAAGCCTTATGTTCGTCTTAGCTTCGGATCCCGTTCCATAGGCTAGCCAAAAGAGTTGCCGATAACCTGCAACTCTAGCGCATGTTTCAAAAGATCCTACTGGGCCCAACCACGACGACGACGTGCGAACACAGCGGTGGGTAGAGTTTAACTAGAATGAAAGCGTCGTTTAAAGATCACAATAAAAAGTCAAAGAACAATTTACGTTCTACGTTTGCAAAACTCTTAGGGAAATTTGGCATCTTTGATCACAATTGACATTTGGTCTGGTAACCGAAATTCTAGTGGCTGATTGGGAAATATAATATGATCGGTCGCTAGTGTGCAGTATCGGCATGAAAGTGTTCAGACAGTATGGTTGTCATACCGATTGGTGTCAGTTCTCATTATTCGGATTTTAGAGGGTAAACAAATTATAACCGAAAGAAATTGGTTTTCACTACTGCATTTAGGTGGGTTTAATTCACTTTGGTTATGCCGTTTTATTCTTGTCTCTTAAAACCAATTACCACCGGTAGTTTGCCTGAATTCGCTAAATAACTGATCTACGCTTATCCAGTAATATCAAAACACAATTACATATATATTTACATCCATTTTGCAATAAACTAAACTATATTTAACCGAGAGAACTCAAAATCGGCTATAAAATTAAGAAACAACAGGCCTGTATAAACATAGCATTCGGTTTGCAACGATTAGTTAAAATTACCGACACAATAAATTAACCTCATAGTGTAAACGGTTTGCAAGTGGTGTTAATTGTGAAAGAAAAAAGGTTATTATTATAAAGCAGAAATTAAGTTAGTACCAGTAGTAGAAATGCACCCACGACTGCACTGGCAAAACATATTTTAGACCTGATTAAAGCACTAGTCACCGTCTTTAGTTAAAAATTTTATTCATTATGTTGAGGTTTTTAAGATTGTAGAAATAGGACCAGTCGAAGTCAAAGTTTTGATAAAGAAAGTTTATATACAAATATGCCGGTGGAAGAATTGTAAAACATTATTCGTGCCAAGCTTAAAGAAGGTGGCACACTAATGGAGTGATGGAGTTGTTGGAGCTGTGCCTCTGTAGTTCCTACTCTCAAATGAAGGATAAGTACTATGTGGAAGATGATGGATTAATCGCTCTCCAGTGATAGCAAATATTTATATAAAATGGTTTAAGGAACACGGAATAAAAACTGCAATAACCAAGTCAAAAGCTTAGCTAAAATATGCTGACGATATTTGTATTGCATGGACAGATAATTAAGAAGAACTCGAGGGTTTCCTAAAACATCTAAATTGCCTTCAACCTTGTACCAAATCTACAATGATAAAGAAGCAAAATTCGGCTGTAACTTTTCTCGGCGTTCTAGTTTAACAAAATACTTGACATATACAAAGCTCGGTATACAGGAAACCTACCTACACTGGACAATATATAAACCAGATATCCAATCATTTTAATTAAATGAAACAAAGGGTCATACGTTCTCTATATAACCGTGCAGGAACCTTTTGTAAAGAATCTCTGCAAGATAAAATAACTAATATAACTGGGGATCTTAAGCAAAACGGCTACAGTGAGAGACTGGTTAAGGAAACAATCGAAAAATATCAAACTAAGACAAAAAACTCTAACTTGAACAATACTTCACAGGATTAAATATTTAAAACAATTTCGTATATACTAACCAAAATCGCGAATAAGTATAATATTACAAAGACATTAAAATTTTAGACCACTCTTAGAAGGATTCTTACTAGGACGAGACCGGACACATTGTTTCAAATAATGACTGTACCTAACAAATTTCCTGATCCTGGTGAGGTTAATAATTGGAAAAACAAAAAGATTACTTTAAATTAAGTGAAAAAAACAAAAAAACCTTTAGAACGAGGCGAAACGTCGAAGTCAAGGATTGCCGACCACGCATGGTCAAAACAGCCTACATACAATGGTCGACAAAAAATTATTCATAAAAAAACCCACTGGAAGAAAAAAATTTAAAAAGCTTTATTAATTGTAAACAACTAAAATGTATGCAAGCCTAGTATCGACATTCCGAACATCTGGCAGCAGTTGCTAAACCGTAAAAAACGGTCAAGTTTCAATAGACAGCGAATAGTACATAAGTCGTAGTTTTTAGGATTTTTTTTTGTTATTACTAAAAAACGGTTTGAGATACATCATGCGAAACCTGGTCAAATATTTGATCTGATATTTCCCAAATAAGTTAGCAAAATTATTCTACTTTTGTAAAAAAAAGTAATTTTTTTTATCGAATTTTTAGTCAAGTGCAATGCTATTAAAAAAAAAACTATCCTAATTTTTAAGTAAAAATACAAATCTTACTATATTTCCGCTAAAAGTTTACCACAAATATTTGGGTAAATACATTTTTTCAGCAGAAAGTTTTCCTATAACCATTATTCATAACATATTATTTAAGTTTGGGAAGTTCGATTCCAAATTTTATGCTACGATAAATTTTCTTTATAACACCCAGATAAAATGCAAATTTATAAATAGTGTAAATCGCCTGGAAAAAGTTGATTTCCTAACCCATCAAATAAAGAAAATTTCAGAAAGGGTAAGGCAAGAAGACCGAACGCCCTTATCGGCAGGCTAAGAATATTTATTAGACGGGGTAAGCTTTGAATAAAAACGGGTTTAAGAAATAATTACTAACACAAAGCACAGAAACCGTCTAAATTTTT
>JAHBCN010017359.1:0-18303 GCA_019359885.1 Listronotus oregonensis
TATTGTATTGTAAAGGTTAGTGTGATATGAAATAAAAGTTTTTGTGAATTTATACACATGGGAAAGGAATTTTAGGTGCTAAACTTACTTATTTTAATTTTAATAATTCTAAAATCCAGCTTGGGTCACAAATTGATTATAATAATCTATAGGCCCTTTTTCAGATCGTGTCAGTCATGGCTGTTCGTTATATTTAAAAAAGTATTGTCTTGAAAAAACTTGATGCAGCAAAAGATGGGTTGTTATAATAGATGACCACTTAAATATAACGTTCTTAGTGTGTTAAATCTAATCACACTTAAGAATGCCCAACGAAAACACTTAGAACCCAATTTAGTATTTCGTGAAGTCTAAAATAATACATATAAAAATAATTTAAATTAAAACAAAAGAGGACGGAAAGCCAGAATTATTCTAATGGGACACCTATTAAGTGTTATTTAGGATTTAACGGAAGTAAAATGCTAAACAAAGTTATTATCATGACAAGTTTAGTACTTAAAAGAACATAACATAGTTTTTTAGAGGTTAAAATGGCAAAAAGTTAATTAACAAAATTCTTAATTTGAACTTTATTAATTTTCCGTTGCTAATTGCCTGACACCAAGTTTAAATCGCTCAAATTTGCACCAACAGGGTGTCCTGATAAGGTCGTCCTCCGGCGATATCTTGAGAACCCTTCATCGCATAGCTTTCGGAAAAAATTTATAATAAAATCGGCTTCGAGAAAATGCTGGAAATAATTTTCAAGTTTTTAATTTTGCCGCTAGAGGGCAAAGCTAAGAACAAAATTAAAAACACGGATTATTTAAATATATGTCCAATTAACTTATGTCGTTGATAATTTTCTTACAAACTATGTAAAATAAGGAAACTGTTTCTTTTAAGCGTTTTTCCGTAACCTGTCAAATATAGGGAGGGGGGAAGAGCGAATATACATTTGAAAAAAATTGAATAACTTTGTTTCGGCTTAACCGATTTTGATGAACTAGGTTTCGTTTAAAAGAGCTTTTACCAGGGCTTAAAATAAAATACTGGTATAATCAATTTATTTTTTTATTTTATCCCTAGAGACTGATTTGTGTCAATGTTATAAATTTTGTCATTTTTTTCTAAAAATTTAAATACAATGGTATTATTTTTATAAGCAAATTAAAAAGAGCATAAAAAACTGAAAAAATTGATGAAAACCGCATTTTGATATCTTAATTAGTTCTCGAGTTATGGCCAAAAAATTGCATTACTTGTATCCTTACCTATTTTAAGCTGTCAGATAAACAACACGGCGTTTTTATCGAGAGTGCCGGGACGTCAAAAATTACAGAAAACAGAGACGTTAAAAAATGACAAGTGCATGGTTTCTTAAACCTGATAATTTTAAATTTAGTTCTTGTTTAACGCAGTTTATCGTTATTATTATTAGTAGTAGTTTGTTAATCGTTATTAGGTAATTTTAAATTATGTCTTGTTCCTCCACCGAGGCATACGAACAGCTCACCGTTTATTTTAAAAATTTTTAAAATGCCTCTATATCGGCGAGACAATATGCCATAAGGTATTATGAAAGACGGCATTTTAATAAAAAAAGTGTTTAGACGTTTGACAACCCGTTTAAGAGGAACTAGAAATGTCCATCCTATTCCAGCACAATGAAGATACAGTTAGCCAAAGCCCGTAGATAATAACCAGCTGTTATTATCCACGAGCCGTGTAATTATGAATGCTGTTATTAAATTGATAATAAATAAATAATAAGGATATTATTGATATTAACAACAAATGGTTTTAGTTGTCATGGCACTCTCGATTAAAACGTTGCGTTGTTTATCTGACAGCTTAAAATAGGTAAGGATAAGATTACAGTTTTTCGGCAATAACTCGAGAACTAATTAAGATATCGAAATTCGGTTTTCACCAGTTTCTTTAATTTTTTATGCTCTTTTTAATGGATTTATAAAAATAATACCATTGTATTTGAGTTTTTAGAAAAAATTGACAAAATTTATAACTTTGACACAAATCAGTCTCTGGGGATAAAACAAAAAATAAATATCATTATACCAATATTTTATCTTAAGCTTAAGTTTTACGCCCTCTAGCGGCAGAATTAGAAACTTGAAAATAATTTCCAGCATTTCCTCGAAGCCGATTTTATTATAAATATTTTTTCCGAAAGCTAAGCGATGAAGGGTTCTCATGAGGACCCCCTGTATATTTCTTACTGATGTTTTACAGGACGGAAATTATTTTCGCTCTGACAGTCCGCCTGAACCTGCAACCGCTGGGTCGTATTGCCCTCCAGTATAGTGTAACTATTATATGAGGTTTCTTCCAATCTCGCAAAAAACCTTTTATTGTACCATCATGCGCAAGTCGAGTCAAACAAACCACAATGATTAATTTGACTGAGAAAAAAACCGTTTCTTTTTTGGAACAAATTTATTATAAATATCTTTTAAAGTTATGTGGCATATTTTAATAGGTTCTTGCAAGAATAAGACCACTTCGGTCCTGGTCCCGAAGTATAGCGACTGAGTGTGCTCAGCCCTATTGACAGCTATGAACTGAGAGTTCGCCTAGAACAGAAAAAGGAAAAAAAACCAAAAAATTTAAAACACTCATAGTAGGGAGAATTGATTCGTTCACCAACCTCCGTCCTCCGGAGGGGCTTATCATCTTAATATCTCTGACGTAATTAAATATTTAGGAATCTTGTGTGACGCGTTATTTAGGGCGTGGTCAATACTATCTGTCAAATGTCAAATGTCACCTGTCAAATGTTAAATGTCACCTGTCACCTGTCATATGTCAAAAACCACGTGACTTGGAAAATGGCCGTTACGCGTAGGATACTTGTGCTAAGACCTAATATTGATTTGCGCAAACTCGAAAATTTTAAGTTGTACCGTTCGGGCGCTATCGACTAAAATCGTTATTTGACCCTGATGATGAGTCTAAGACACGTGGTTTAAATTTTTTAAAATTAGTGTAACGTCGTACCTATCGAATAGCGAAAACCGCATGACGCTATCTTTAACCATAAAGGCGCTACAGCTGTTTAAAAATCGTCGAAATTGATCAATTAGCGATTAGGACGGTAACCCTATAGTAAATTGATCATTGTGGGCTTCATGCTTTAACATTAGGCTTACACGTGGGTCTAATATGGTTATTTTAACGTCCTACACAGGTATTAAAATAATGGCGCCTGTCAGCTGTCAAATGCCACCTGTCAACTGCCATATTTCGCGAACCACGTGACTTAGAACCTGCATACGTGGGGATCCTACGCATGTGTTAAAATAATTATGTCTGTCAAATGTCACTTGTTAAATGTCTAACCTAACATGTGGGGAGGGGCCCCCCTGCGCTTAAGCGGCGGGCCCAGGGTGTAGACCTGGGGCTTAGGCGTGGGGTGAAGAGCCTTATTATTATATTAATCTTACAATTTTTGAATAGTAAATAATAAAACACATTGTATATATTAAATTAATTTATTTAAACCACATACACAGGGTGAATCAAAAATAGGCTACATTTAATTTGCTACTAACATTACATAAAATTACAATACTACGTTCTACTAACTATACTTAACCTAAAATTACAAAGATGTATCTATATACCAAACCTATGAAATAGGATATTTAATTACAAACTCAACAGATATTTTAGTATGTGATTTAAGTTTATCTCCTAAAAACGTAATTTTATCATCAAATTTTAACTCTTGCTGTAGTAAATCGCTTGGTATTTTATATTCTTTTTTGTTAATAAAAGTTTTTACAGGTGAGTCAATGTTAACATATTCAATTATTCCAATCTTAATAGGAAACATATAATAGTCAAATTTTAAACCATTTATAAAAAGATACCTTGATGAACCCTTTTCGCAAGTCAACATTATATTCATGTAACCATACAAAGTCTTTTCAGGAATATCTTTCAAATCATTTTCTCTTTTAAGCTTTTTTGCTAGATGATAGGGATGTGTTAAATTACGTCCGAATTGTAGGGAGAATTGATTCGTTCACCAACCTCCGTCCTCCGGAGGAGCTTATCATCTTAATATCTCTGACGTAATTAAATATTTAGGAATCTTGTGTGACGCGTTATTTAGGGCGTGGTCAATACTATCTGTCAAATGTCAAATGTCACCTGTCAAATGTTAAATGTCACCTGTCACCTGTCATATGTCAAAAACCACGTGACTTGGAAAATGGCCGTTACGCGCAGGATACTTGTGCTAAGACCTGATATTGATTTGCGCAAACTCGAAAATTTTAAGTTGTACCGTTCGGGCGCTATCGACTAAAATCGTTATTTGACCCTGATGATGAGTCTAAGACACGTGGTTTAAATTTTTTAAAATTAGTGTAACGTCGTACCTATCGAATAGCGAAAACCGCATGACGCCATCTTTAACCATAAAGGCGCTAAAGCTGTTTAAAAATCGTCGAAATTGATCAAATAGCGATTAGGACGGTAACCCTATAGTAAATTGATCATTGTGGGCTTCATGCTTTAACATTAGGCTTACACGTGGGTCTAATATGGTTATTTTAACGTCCTACACAGGTATTAAAATAATGGCGCCTGTCAGCTGTCAAATGCCACCTGTCAACTGCCATATTTCGCGAACCACGTGACTTAGAACCTGCATACGTGGATGATGCATAATTAAGGATCCTACGCATGTGTTAAAATAATGATGTCTGTCAAATGTCACTTGTTAAATGTCTAACCTAACATGTGGGGAGGGGCCCCCCTGCACTTAAGCGGCGGGTCCAGGGTGTAGACCTGGGGCTTAGGCGTGGGGTGAAGAGCCTTATTATTATATTAATCTTACAATTTTTGAATAGTAAATAATAAAACACATTGTATATATTAAATTAATTTATTTAAACCACATATACAGGGTGAATCAAAAATAGGCTACATTTAATTTGCTACTAACATTACATAAAATTACAATACTACGTTCTACTAACTATACTTAACCTAAAATTACAAAGATGTATCTATATACCAAACCTATGAAATAGGATATTTAATTACAAACTCAACAGATATTTTAGTATGTGATTTAAGTTTATCTCCTAAAAACGTAATTTTATCATCAAATTTTAACTCTTGCTGTAGTAAATCGCTTGGTATTTTATATTCTTTTTGTTAATAAAAGTTTTTACAGGTGAGTCAATGTTAACATATTCAATTATTCCAATCTTAATAGGAAACATATAATAGTCAAATTTTAAACCATTTATAAAAAGATACCTTGATGAACCCTTTTCGCAAGTCAACATTATATTCATGTAACCATACAAAGTCTTTTCAGGAATATCTTTCAAATCATTTTCTCTTTTAAGCTTTTTTGCTAGATGATAGGGATGTGTTAAATTACGTCCGAATTTGTCGAGAGTCATCGTGCTAATGATACTGCATCACTATGTCTAATCAGTTTATTCAATGATATCAGCTTCTCTTAACTCTTCAAGAATACTTATAATCCCGTTTTCATTAGAGTTATTACCAGCTACCTTACTTGCCATTAACAATTTTAATCTATCAACAAGCTCATTTGGATCATCCCAGTAAACGTAGTCAATTTTATTATTGGAAAATGTTTTGTAATCAGGTAAGAAACCAGACTGACTATCGATTGGTAAGCCATAACCCTGAGGCTGTTGTGCACGTGTAATTCGTAATTGCTTGTCACGTTCTCTCTGCTTTCTTGCATTTTCCTCTCTTATACGTTCAAGTAATGGTTTAATTGTTAGCATATATGTGACACCTCTATTTCCTACATGTTGTTCCTTTTCATTAAAATTTCTCTTGCTAGCATTTGTTAGAAAAATAATTTTTGCAAAGGTTCGCTCATCCAGTGCGGTCAATTTGTTTTTTAATGGATTGGTCTTAAATAAAAGTTCATATAGTCCAGGAGTTCCAGTAAATTTTTCTCCTTTAATATAAATATCCGGTCCGTTAAATTCAAGCCGAGAATCACCAAAAGTTAGATGATCGGTGGCTAAATCATGTTTTAAATATGTGCGATCGTACTCGTTTTCCGTATCAGTTATAAATCCTTTCACATATTTTCTCGGTAGCGGATCATACTGATCTAGATATTCCCTAAAGGATTCTTCCGTAATACTATCCATTTGAACAGGGTTATATTGAGGATCGACTCTGAACTCGTCGTCAAAGTAACTTTCTGCAGGGTTATGTTCATACATAGTTCTGTTTAAATCAGCTTCCTCGCCATCGTTCATATCCTGAGCCATTGGTGAACTATCTTCTCGTGTCTCGACATTAATTGAATTATCGTTATATTCTTCCTCTTCTTGAGCAGCTAGCTCGTCATGTTTTTGAACAGGGTCAGGAAAATTAAGTGGAAATCGTGGTTTTTTTATTACTGTCGAAGAAAATTGTTCACTTTGTCGTCTTTTTACAGACTTTGGTGTAAATGGTGTAGATTGTTTACCATACTGCATCGACTCGGATATTAGTTTTGCCAAAGGTCTATACGTATTCTCCAATGTAACAGCATTTTCATAACGGCCAGCTTTAAGAGAATCATATAGTCTTTTTACATTGCGCGAATGTTCGTCAAGAAGTTGAAGAATGTTTGGATCTGCTTGCAAACTCCGCTTCTTTTCTGGTCGCTGATCACTCGAGTTCTGATATTCTTTAAATTGCACCTCGGCTTGCTCACCCAATTCCCTCTTTAAATCCAAATATTTTTTACGAATACTATTGGAAGCTTCAATTATTCTACGTTTAACATCCTTATCAAGCTTGTTTAAATCCATGGCTACAGAACCCTTCTTTTAAATTATTAAGGTACAAGTGTTAATAATTTCTTCCCAGCCACAGTCCCTCTTCCCCTTATCCCCCAAATAACGGGACTGTATTTACAAAAACGGCACTGTATTTCCAAATAACGGCACCGTTTTTCCAATAACGGCACTGTATTTTCAAATAACGGCACCGTTTTTACAATAACGGCACTGTATTTTCAAATAACGGCACCTTTTTTTCCAATAACGGCACTGTATTTTCAAATAACGGCACCGTTTTTCCAAATAACGGCACTGTATTTTAATAACGGCACTGTATTTTTAAATAACGGCACTGTATTTTCAAATAACAGCCCTGTTTTTTAATAACGGCACTGTATTTCCAAATAACGGCGCTGTTTTTCTAATAATGAAACCGTTTTTCAAATAACTGTATTTTTATTAACCAAGGACCCCTTTTTTCCTCAAGTAGCCTCCTAGATGCGTGTTATCGTAATGACTGGTTGATGTACAATGACTACAGAGTTAAGAGAAGCTGATATTTATTAGTTAATATTCTTAACTTTAGATGCGTGTTATTGTAATGACTGGTTGATGAACAATAACTGCAGAGTATGGAGAGGTATGTATTTATAAGTTAATATTCTTATATAACAGTTAGTATTACTAAAGAGTTTGTACGGTGCAGACATGCAGAAGTTTAAAAAGAAATCAAACAAGAAGATTACTGCTCGAAGAGGCAAAGGTATTCCTTTTATGACTGCTTTTCATAAAGCGAGGGATGCACTGTATGCTGAAAAACCAGAGGACCTCACATCAGCTGCTGAAGTAGCTTTAAAAGCATTTACTGGTGTGGAAAAAGTTCATCCTACAGGCATTGTGCCCTCCCCAAAATCGGAGGTTTCCTACCATTTTTAATACCACTTTTTGCCGGTTTAAGCGCAATTGGCGCCCTTAGCGGAGGAACTGCGGGGATAATAAATGCAGTGAACAATGCTAGGAATTGCAGCCAAGTTGAAGGAGTCTCAGCGACATAACGAAACAATGGAATCCATAGCTCTTGGGAAAACTGGAAACGGTTTATATTTAGGGCCTTACAAGGGTGGTCTAGGTCTATATTTGAAGCCTTATAAATACATATAAATACAGAATATATCTTCAGTCTTAACTGAGCCATCATGCATACCTTTAGTTTGAGTGGTACCAGTTCAATTTTAAAAGCTAATTATACTCCCCTCTTGATCTGGAGATGAAACTAGCCAGTATGAACTTGGTCTGATTAGTTTAGAAACTTTTAATGCTATTCCCAATATTGATAAAACCAATAATAAATTTTATGTTGGTGATATTACTTTGAAATCCCCACTGGATCTTACGAAATAACTGCAATAAATGATTATCTACAGCAAGCAATTCGTGACAAAAATGAAAGCAACAAGAAATTTAATTGTACCCTAAGTCTAAAGGGCAATGTAAATACGCTCAAGTGTGAGCTTGAATGTTCTCATACAGTTGACTTTACTAAGAAAATACAGCCCAATATTAAACATGTATCTCAAACCCCTGTAAATATTTTAAAAATTAATGTGATTAAAATCGAGTGTAATATTGTTACAGGGGCTTATCACAATAATAAGCTTGTTCATACAATACATGAATTTTCACCATCAGTACCGGCTGGTTTTAAAATAATAGAAATTCTCGAAATGTTATTTATATGCCGGTATCTACAAGAGTTATAGACAACATTGTATTGAAACTGATCGATCAAGACGGGGAATTGGTTGACTTTAGAGGAGAAATTATTACTGTAAGAATGCATTTAAGAAAATCTATATAGGCAAACGTTTTGTGTCGGGTTTATCAGTATATTACAAACTGCTGTACAGAGCAGACGTAGTATGGTTATTAAATATAACTCCAAGAAAAGTGCTGATTTTGAACAATTGTTAAAAACTAAAAAGAGCCTAACAGCAGAAAATAAAAAGTTTCTTGAATCTCTAGGTCTAATTGTAAAGAATTTTCAAAATGAGTATTTTAAATGTGACGGATCCTCTAAACTTTGATAACTCTATTACAAAAATTGAGAGACATAGTCATTTGCCGTACACTAACTCTTTTAAAAATAATGACGAAATTCGAATACCTGTACAGCAAACCGATATATACACTCTGCCTTGGGCGAGCCATATTTATCTAGAAGGAAGACTTTTAAAAGGAGTTGATGGATCAGTTTCAAACACAGCGAAACTTGTAAACAACTTTTTCGGTCACCTCTTTGAAGAAATTCGTCTTGAAATTGGTGGAAAGGTTATTGACTCGATTAGATATCCTGGAATAGCAGCAACCATGAAAGGATATATTTCTTACAATGCTAACGAATTAAATAAATATAAAAATGCTGGTTGGAGTATTGATGATGAATTTACTTGCGATAACGTTGACCCGACCACTGGAAGTTTTAATGTTTGTGTGCCGCTAAGAACCCTACTAGGATTTGCTGAAGACTTTCAAAAAATACTCATAAATGTTAAGCACGAATTGGTGTTAGTAAGAAGCCCTTCTGACATTAATGCTATTATTAATACGGCTGATGCAGAAAATGTAGTAGTTACTATTGATAAGATTGTTTGGAGGCTACCACATATTACAGTATCTGATGTTGAACGGATAGAGCTTTTAAAACTTATTGAAAATGGAACCGAATTGGATATCGGTTTTAGAAGCTGGGAACTCACAGAACATCCATCAGTTCCATCTGGAAAACAACTTACCTGGAATATAAAGACTTCGGTGCAGGTGGAAAGACCCAGATGGATAATTTTAGGTTTTCAAACAGCCCGAAAGGATAAATTCAACAAAAACAGTAGCTTATTTGATCATTGTAATGTATCAAATGTAAAGCTTTATTTAAATTCGGAATTTTATCCGTATGATAATTTAAATTTGGAGATTTCAAGAGGACTAATAGCTACTCTTTATGAAATGTATTCCGAATTTCAAGAGAGCTACTACGAGAAAGAAAACGAACCACTTTTTACTCCCAAAAACTTTAAAAAGTATGCACCTCTAATTGTAATTGATTGTTCAAGACAGAATGAAATATTAAATTCTGGAATTATTGATGTAAGACTAGAGATTGAAACAAAAGAAAACTTTCCCGCTAACACCAGTGCCTACTGTTTAATTATTCATGATAAACTTGTTAGATATTCACCATTAATAGGATCTGTAAGAAAGATTTAATAAATATATTTTTCCTTACATAGAGATAATTGTAATTTTAGGTTAAGTATAGTTAGTAGAACGTAGTATTGTAATTTTATGTAATGTTAGTAGCAAATTAAATGTAGCCTATTTTTGATTCACCCTGTATATGTGGTTTAAATAAATTAATTTAATATATACAATGTGTTTTATTATTTACTATTCAAAAATTGTAAGATTAATATAATAATAAGGCTCTTCACCCCACGCCTAAGCCCCAGGTCTACACCCTGGGCCCGCCGCTTAAGCGCAGGGGGGCCCCTCCCCACATGTTAGGTTAGACATTTAACAAGTGACATTTGACAGACATCATTATTTTAACACATGCGTAGGATCCTTAATTATGTATCATCCACGTATGCAGGTTCTAAGTCACGTGGTTCGCGAAATATGGCAGTTGACAGGTGGCATTTGACAGCTGACAGGCGCCATTATTTTAATACCTGTGTAGGACGTTAAAATAACCATATTAGACCCACGTGTAAGCCTAATGTTAAAGCATGAAGCCCACAATGATCAATTTACTATAGGGTTACCGTCCTAATCGCTAATTTCGACGATTTTTAAACAGCTGTAGCGCCTTTATGGTTAAAGATGGCGTCATGCGGTTTTCGCTATTCGATAGGTACGACGTTACACTAATTTTAAAAAATTTAAACCACGTGTCTTAGACTCATCATCAGGGTCAAATAACGATTTTAGTCGATAGCGCCCGAACGGTACAACTTAAAATTTTCGAGTTTGCGCAAATCAATATTAGGTCTTAGCACAAGTATCCTACGCGTAACGGCCATTTTCCAAGTCACGTGGTTTTTGACATATGACAGGTGACAGGTGACATTTAACATTTGACAGGTGACATTTGACATTTGACAGATAGTATTGACCACGCCCTAAATAACGCGTCACACAAGATTCCTAAATATTTAATTACGTCAGAGATATTAAGATGATAAGCTCCTCCGGAGGACGGAGGTTGGTGAACGAATCAATTCTCCCTACTACTCATCTACGTTTTGGTGGCAAATCTGCCACCGTTATCAAGATTAAGAGTGGGTTACGCTACACCTAAGAGGTCGGGCGAAAGGACGCGGAGACGGTGGGCGGAGACTAACAAACTCCCACTACCACAATTTTCGTATAGCCGCATTAAAAATATTATATTTTATTTAGGTTCTTTCAAATTCGGTGTATGGATGCGATGTTGTTTCCTATTGCAAACCTACAGGACATAACGTTTTTCGGTAACTATTTTTCACTTAAATGACATAAATTATACACCCTTTTAAAAGTAGGAAATAATCTATGCCTCTGCTGTAACGGATTTTTAAAATATGGGTCGAGTTAAGAGAAAATAGTAGCTAAACATAACCGGTTTTAGGGTGACTTTCACTCAAGGAAATATTAAAAACTAAATCCAAATTTAAAAACTATTACAGCAGAAGCCTAGATTTAAGTGTTGGCTTTCATATTTTTTTGAAAATTATCGATAACTTATACCGTTTTTGAGAAAAACATTATGCCCCGAACCCCAAATTGGATCCAATTTTCGCGGTGCGATTGGACTCTTAAGCTAAATCAAAATTATAATAAAAATTAAAATTAAATTTGTAAGAATTTTGATACAACATTTAAAAGATTTTAAGAATATTTTATGATTCATTTGTCAAAATTTTGACCTTTTGTCCCTTCAATACTTAGGTAGAAGCTAAAAAAATGACCAGCTTTGGATATGTCAAGAGCAACGATCTGGGAGTCACCAAGAAACTCAAGGGACTTGTTCAAGTTATGTGAGAAAAAGGAAAGCTGTGTTGTGCTGCTGTGGATCTTTGTGACGAAATCCATACTGTCTATCATATAATAATTTGTGTTTTTCCAAATACTTTAACATTTGGAAAATAATACATTTTTTCATTACTTTTAAAACAATTGAAAGAAGAGATATATGTCTTTAGTTAGAAGGGAGAGTTTTAAATCCATTCTTGAGGACAAGTTGCACACATGCAGCTTTCCAACACTCCGGGAAAATGCCCGTATCGTAAGAGATTCGAAAGAGGCTAGTTAAGATGGGGGCATGCTCGGAAGTACATTTTTTAAGACCATTCCTGGTATGCCATCCAGCCCAGACGACTCTTTGGTATTAAACGCTTGATCAGTTTGGCCTTAAAAATAATATCGGACATTTATGGAAAACAGGGGAAACTCTTGGAAGAAGAAAGTGACCAAGAGAATCAAGGGTAGAATTGGCTGAAAATTATTTGGCAAATAGTTTAAAATTTCCTTTAGAAGTAAAACAATTTTATTTTCAAAAGTAAGGTGTGGAATAGCATTTCTACAAAAGTTTTAACTAATACATTTAGCACAGGATCAGAACTCCAGAAGAATTAACTAACATTCGAGCAAAACAATTATTAAAACGGTCTTTGACTTTTGGAATGCTAGCCTGTCGATTTTCAATTTGGGACAAAAGTTAAAAAAAAAACTTTTTGTAAGCTTGGTTTTTTAAAAGTCTGGCTTTGTCACAGGATTTATACGGTTTCCGATTTAAAGGTTAGGTTTAAAGGGCTCTTTTTGGTACAAAAAATATAGGTTTTAATGCCAAGTTGAATTATTTCGGTAAGTAGTTTACAAATTTCGAAAGAATGGTAAGTGAAAAAGTAGATAGGATCCTAAGGGTAAGTGACAAAGAAATTTCTAAAGATTCCATTCGCGCCGCGAAAATTGGATTCAATTTGGGGTTTGGGGCATAATGTTTGTCTCAAAAACGGTATAAGTTATCGATAATTTTTAAAAACTATATGAAAGATAACACTTAAATCTAGGCCTCTGCTGTAATAGTTTTTTAAATTTGGATTTAGTTTTTGATATTTCCTTGAGTGAAAGTCACCCTAAAATCGGTTATGTTTATATACCATTTTCTCTTAACTCGACTCATATTTCAAAAAACCGTTACAGCAGAGGCATAGATTATTTTCTTACCTTTAAAATGGTGTATAATTAATGTCATTTAAGTGAAAAATAGTTACCGACAAACGTTATCTCCTGTAGGCTTGCAATCGGAAACAACATCGCATCGATACACCGAATTTGGAAGAACCTAAATAAAATATAATATTTTTAATGCGGCTATACCAAAATTGTGGTAGTTAGTCTCCGCCCACCGTCTCCGCGTCCTTTCGCCCGACCCCTAAGGTGTAGCGTAAATGCACTCTTAAATTTAATTGCCTCTGAATGTGTGGAGTATTATAGTGACCAAGACATAATCTGAGGGATCAAGGGAGTAGTTACTAATGCTTGGTAGAGTTTAGGATTGGAAGTAAGAAAAATATCTAGGGGTTTGAATTACGAGTGGAAACGTAAGGGAAGTAGTAAGGTTCGGCTCTGCCGTGAGTGTCAGTTTTTGTAGAACCTAGCCAGTCTTTACTGTAAACTTTAAAATCACCGAGGACGATTACTTCAGCTAATTAAAACTGGGAAATAAAGACATAATGCAAACATTTTTTCTTAAAAAAATTGTTCACTTCTGGTAACTGACAGTTAAATTGGCAAATAATAAAATACTAATTTATGTTATCATGCATAACATTAAATTATATTTAAAATAAATATATCTGTTAGTTTAATCTAAAACATTTTTTTTCTTAGATGAGGAAGGCATTAAACTCTTTGCATTTCATGGTAAAATTAACGAAGAAATGAATGGAAGGGAAGGAGGGACATTTTCTAGGGACATATTAAAGCCAAAAGGGGGACAATGGACATTTTATGACCCACAGGTATATATTTTATTAACTACAACTAACCATGCATGTACAGGGTCTTTGATTATATTTACGTGGCTTCTGAGGCCTTTATTTTTAAATACAGAAAAAAATGTTTTATATAAAAATTGTAGGATGTTTTTCATATTATCTTCTGAAATTATTAGTAAAAACATATCGCAATAAAAAATGGAAACAGAACATTTAAATCTCTGTAATAGTATTATATTAATTTTACTTTTATTTTATTTATGGGTTGATGGAGCCTTAATAAACAAAACATATCTTTTTATCATTAATATAAACTAAACAGATTGTTAATCGATTGATTTTTTAAAAACTAATAACAAGCTTTAATATTTGTTTTCACTTTTAAAATTCCGAATAATTATTAGACACACTCGTACATTATGTATTTCCCGTTTTTTTGCGCTAAATTAAAAGTAAAAGATGAAATCGGCAAAAACGCAGGTAATTAAAACATAAATTCTGTCACTTCATTAAAATAATTTTCCCAACTATTTTATAATTATTCAAACTTTCAAGTATCAAATTTAGCGTACGCCTATGGTCTAGGCTAAAAAGTCTCGCTTCAAGGTCCTTGGGCCGATTAGGTCTGTTAAAACGGCGAAATTTGACGGAAGTTATGTTACTTGTTTTTATGTATACTTTGATTGCACCATTTATTTACATGCATTTTAGTTGTAAGATTTTTAAAAATGATATCGATAAAGAAGAATGACATTAACCTGTTTGTCTGAATGGTATACACTTAACTTGCAAACTGAACTAGATTTTTTTCTTTTTATTCTGATAATCCTAGTAAGGAGATTAGAACGAAGTTATGAAATAATTCTATTTTCATCGGCTCGTGACTTCTGTAGAAATTTTCAAGCTTATCAGACTTCCTGAAATAAGTGAAAATAACGTTAAAAGATTCTGTGACATAAATACATACATACATTTTTAATCACTTCCGCTAAAACTTGTCATATACGCATAACAATTTCATTTCATTGGAATAACAACCCTACAAAGTTTTATTAAAATCGATAAAGGAATAAAAAATGGCAGCCGGAATTCAATTTGGGCAATTTTTTTCTATTCTAGGCAAGACTGCGTATAGGTGACATCCTGTATTACTGGACTTATGTTGACTATTTCGATGGCGAAAGGAAACTAGGTTATGTTAAAGATGATCAAAGTTTTACTGTTACAGGTAATTTAATTAATAATAAATTAATTTTTTGTCGCATTTTGTTTTTTTAGAATTTTACAGTTTATTATTATTACGCTATTTTAAATGTTTAAGCTTTAACCATAACTTTTGGAGCTTTGGGCATTAGGCTTATTGTAACTGGTACTAGTATTTGGTTAAGTTTGGAAAGCGTTATTATCCTTAATACCCGTGGTGGTTTTATATCTAATCCAAAACCATGTTTTATCATATTATATTAAAAATTGACATATCAAATGTGGTATTTCGTTTCCTTTAGAATATTTTTACAGGGTGTTTCGTTATAGTTTTTAAGGTATTAAGGGTATTATAAGGATAATAACGCATGAGGTCGATGGTGTGTTTCCCGAGGGCCTTTGGCCCGGGGATTACTTGACGAAAGCGTTATTATCCTTAATACCCGTGGTGGTTTTATATCTAATTCAAAACCATGTTTTGACATATTATATTAAAAATTGACATATTAATACCCCTGTGCCTTCAATGTTAAAGTCCGACTAAATATTCTTTATATAAGAAAAATTTGAATGGATTTTGAATGTATTAGTTTAAACCAAATCAAGTACTAGCATTTACCTGAAAAAATTGTCGAAACGTAATTGTGGTAACCATGGTTGTAAGTTATTTGTCAATAAGAAAGCACATAAAAAATAATTTTGCGATTGAGGCATAAAATTGCCCGAAGTAGTGGAAAATACCCATCTCCCCAAGATATTTTAGTGAAAGCTGCTAAAGCTGAGCATGCGCTTGTGCCAGAAAAACTAGGTGGATTTACGAAAAGAATATTTCCATTTGGAGGCCTGGTTGACGGAACACTCCGTGGACCGCGTGGACAAAACCATTTTGATGGCTTATTTCAGGATTTGTCGGAGTCATATTCTCCAAAGTCCCTTTGGACAAAGTTTTCAATGTTACGTAAAGAATTAATAGTTCATAAGAAGATAAGAAGTAATGAAAAGTTGATTTATCTGCAACAGTTCCTAAAGCAACTTGGGAGAAATTATCAGCCTAAAAGTCGAAGGTTCTGACTCGCGTTAAAACTTTTTGAAAGAAGCGCCGACTGAAAAATATTTGGCAGATAAAGTTGCATTAGTGATAGGTGTATTCGGAGCTTGTTGAAGAGACGAGCTTGTGAAATGAAGTTTTCCGATGTGCGTGATATGGGTCAGCATATATTTATTGACATTACACAAAGTAAAAATGGGCAAGCAAGGAGCTTTTGGTTATTGATGACAGTGAAATGTGCGCAACAAAGTTAATTCGGGACTATGTGTCCTTGCGACCTAAAAGTGCACCTATTGATAGGTTTTTTTTGTGCTATCGTGATGAACGATGTACTGTGCAGCCTATAGGTAAAAATATATTTGGAAAAATACCCTTTAAGATTGCTACATATTTGGGTTTACCTGATGCTAAGGCGTACACAGGTCATTGTTTAAGACGTACAGCGGCAACAATTTATTCTGATGCGTGAGGTAGTTCCGAGAGCTTAATGAGGTTAGGAGGCTGGAAGAGTTCTTCGGTAGCACGAGGATACGTGGATGATAGTGAAAGCTCCCAAAATTTGCTAATGCTTCCCTTGTAGTTGGGAAAAGTATTACTTCAAGTAACACAGCAACTGCGGTGGGGTATGGAAATGTGGGAATTTCCGGTCAGTTTGAAAATTGTACGCTTTACTTTAAAAAAATAATTTGTAAGTATAAGTATATTGTGTAAGTATGTTTGTATTTTTGTAATAAATGCTTAAATGAACATAATTTATTGTTTATTTATTGGTAAATTTGTAGGCCCTAGGGCTTTATTTTTTAAATAACTCCCTATAGGGTAATATTTCGTATTTAACTGACTTTGACATTGTTTGACATATTTGTCAAATAATATACCAGTCGGACATTAAAAAATGTTACTTTATCGTCAAACTCAAAAACACAATGGTAATTGTTTTTTGCATTCTTTAGTCTTAAAGGGCGCGAAAACTGCTACTAGTTTGCTTATTTAAACAACTTTGTATAATAACTAATAATAAAGTTACCTATGGTGAACACCTAATTTTGAAAACCCTGTATAACACATGTTTTCTATAAAATTAGGAGATTTGTTTAAAGTTTAAAAGTTTTGATGTTAACACTAAAAAATAATGTATTATTTCAATAAAATTAATTTTATATAAGGATAATATCTATTTGCTTTTTCTATTTGAATATTTATTTTGGCAGTATCAATAATTTAATTAAATAATTTATGCTTACTTAAATCAAAACATATATTTGTTTAATAACAACCAAAAATTACGGAAAATATGTTTCTATTACCTAATTTATTAAAAAAATAATTACTATAAAAAGTTATTTATGTGTTTACATAATTATAAATTTGCATTTTTTAATTAGAAATTAGTTAGTTTGCAGATACGGATATACATAATTAAAGTTAATTAATTTACCTATTTGTATGTTGAACCGAAAGAAACTTAAAAACAATAGATATTCGGGGGTAATTGACAGTGCAACAAAATTACCGATAATTTCTGAACGAAATGTGTTTTCTTTTAAAACTGCAAGAATTTGTTTTCATACCTTTGGAAAAAAAAGCCCAAATCTGCAGAAGAAAACATTTTTTGTAAAATATAGAAACAAATGATTACATTTTGTAAAAAAAACGTTGAATTAAAAACATATCTGGTTATTTAGATGAATATTTCCCGACTTAATTGAGAACTGTAATCAAGTAAATTTAAATATTTTATTAAAGAGAAAATACTGATGTTTCGTCAACAATATAAACTTGCGATGCAATTTTCGATTTCTGCAGTGCAATTACCTCTGTAATTTTGCGAAAATTGCCTCCTCCCCTGGGTCCATACAGTGGACAAAAAATAATTTTTACTTTTCTTTTATACATGTGCGGACGATTAGTTAGATATATATTATTCGTCCACACATATAGTGAATGTGTTTATATATACAGTGTGCCTCAAGGAATTTTAAAGGTGTACGGAAGCCCGATGCTATGGCCTATTCGATCAAAAAATGTCCAGCCCAGTATGAAAATAACTGTCAGAGTTGGCCCCACCGATTCTGCGCAATAACAAAATTCCACGAAATAATTTAATGCGTTGCTACTTACACACTGATAAATCAGTGTGTAGTTAGGCAACACATTATACTTTATGAGAGCATATGAAACTATATCCGCCTGTACCATCAACCGTCGTCGTCTCATCATTCGTCATTTTCGT